>JAVLVB010000487.1:434919-446593 GCA_032876305.1 Orestias chungarensis | reverse complement strand
ACACACACACACACACACACACACACACACACACACACACACACACACACACACACACACACACACACACACACACACACACACACACACACACACACACACACACACACACACACACACATCCTGTTCCTTTCTTGGTTCATCATCTAAAATAAGCACTAAAAGGATATTAATTTACTTTAAGATGGGTATTAAAAAGGGTGCCTCTTAGAAAAAGGCCCTCAATCAATATCTGAACCAATGAGAAAAGCTGGGTTTGCTGCATTCAGAGACAGAAAGACCCTGACCGAACCGTCATGACTTTTCATTAGCCTGGCCACTTGTCTCCCAAAGGACACTCCATTAAAGATCGAATTGGATTTTACAAAAAGTGTTTTGCGTGTAGATTAGAAAAGGATATTTCTATTCTATTCAAACAAGGCGCATTACAACATCATGGGGATTAAAAGGTGTGGTGGTTAACAGAAGAAAACATTTATTATTCATAGTCATTCAAGTATATTTATGCACCTGAATGTTTTAGTTTTGTTAATTAAGTAAGGGTAAAATAGCTTGAGTATATTTTAATTTGGTTTATTTTATAGACTAATGCAAAGTAGCAAATAAATTTAAACTGTAAATCCCCCATAATGGACATGTTTGTGCAGTCCTTGAGTAACAGTTGTCCTGACCACACATTCTCCCATTTGAGCTATGATTTGTTTTGTACTTCCCTGATTAATGCTCTCCTTCCTCAGGCAACCAGGTTGATGGTTGTGTCTTAGCAGGCTCGCAGACTTTATCCCTGACCTGTCTGCTTTTCTCCCACTACTGACACTACTGACACCTTCCAAGAACACCTGCCCTAAAACTGAGTTATATACAAATGCACTATTTGATAATTATATGAAAAGAAGGCTAAATGTATCCAACGCTTTTTGGAATATGTTTAAAAATCACCTCCACAATTACGGTCAACTTTTTGATGATCTATTACATATAAAACACATAAATGATGTAACTGTAATGTGCTAAAATGTAAACCAAATTAGGTGGTATACCGTTAGGTTAATGTCCATGGACTAAGACTTATTGTAATAAAAACATGAAATTTAGAATTTAGGATATGACATTATTTCTCATTCTGCTTCAAGTGCCGAACAAAACCTCTACAAGGCCTTTGGACGAGGTGCAGACTCATTACTTACAGATCCACAAAGTCAGAAGTGTTCATCAACACACACACAGCCGCAAACAGTGATTCAAGTTGACACAATAAATGGGCTTGAATCGCAACTCCGAAAACTACTCAGCATTCACAGATCATCTGCTTATGTCAGAGTTCTGATAACAGACAGCTCCATAAGGAAACACTAATATGTCTTTCTAACTAAGATCATAGACATGGTGAGACAAATACAAGAAAAACCATTATAACCTGGAAACTTGTTTGCATTGTGTCTCCGTCATATTTTTTATTTATTTTTTGTTTTGTTTTTCACTTTTTTTCGAGCATTCAGTCATAAATCCTTCTCCTGTCTTCAGTGGGAGAAGAAATAAAATACAGGACCTAAGCTGAAATGAAATCCTACCTGTTTCACACCTCACCCCCGTAAATCCTTGCTGGCAAACGCAGTTGTTAGGTGAAACGCAGGATCCTCCGTTCTGGCAAAGCCCGTCACACATTGCTGGAGACGCATTGGAGGAGAAGAGCCATTACTCTCAAAGATTAATGAGCATTAAATGTGTAATTAGACTAGCACCAGCACAAGCATTCGCCTACAGAATAAGAGCTAATTCGGTGATGTGATTCATTACAGCCTTTCATAATATTGCTTCACGTGATTAATGCATCTCTCAGAGATTAATTCCAACGTGTTCATTATCCATGTCAGGACTGTTGGTTAATATGTCCCAAAAACACAGAGGTGTCACTGATGTTGAGAGAAAGAAATGGAGATCATTGTAACAACGCAATTTCAGCAATAATTCTTCTTAGATCACTTCTGATGAACCTAAAATAAACTTCAGCTCCACTAGTTGGATTTTCCTGATATTTTGTCAGGTTCTTTCTGTGGCTAAATGAATATTTTACAGAGGGGGTACAGAGGATTACAATGATCGTATTTATAAAAGTATTGTATATAGAGAAGTATAAAAAACTAAAAATTAAAAAGCTGAACTACTTGGAGGTGAAACAAGCGATGTTTGACTATTCCCGGACTTATTTCTTCTTTTTGTTTTAAAATGAAGATTTATACATCTTTTTAAAATTCCCCCCCCGCCCAAAAAAAGTTGCCTGTAAAAAATATGTATAGTCTTCTCAACAATAATGAATGAGCACCAAGTCTTTGAGGTTAGAGGACCTACTTGCCATAACCCTGATGTTTAAATGCCTCAACAGATTATTTATCAAATTTTGGTTAAGAGTCTGGGCTTGTAATATTTCAGTGTACTTTTAACAAATCATGTCAAAGGAAATTTTAAGAAATTGTTCTAAAACAAAGGTGAAACTATCTGTCAAGATCTGTTGAAATATTAATATGTTTATGTTGTACGTGTGTGTCTTTTGTTGATGTATATAATATTTATATCAACAAAACATTTTTGATAACTAATTTATTGGCATCGACATTTATACAGTCATCATGCAAACAGCAAATTTCTTAGACACCACTGGTGGTGGAACCTAGAAGACAATACAGACAGCTACATACCTTTGCAGACTGTTCCGTTGCCCGTGTATCCCGGCTTACAGGAACAACTGTGGCCTCCAACCATGTTGAAGCACAAGGCATTCTCATCGCAGTTGTGGAGTCCACTGAGGCACTCGTCGTGCTCTGAAACAAAGCAAACTGACAGTTGTCAGTCTCCGCAAGTTCTCTAGTAATAAATACAAATGTTTATTTCTGTAGATCATATCTTAGATAGCGGTTAAAAAGGGAAGAATGCTGAGGGACCATTACCAGATAAACAAACAACAACTTGCCAGGAGAAAAACGACCCTTGATTGAAGAGCAGCAAATGTGAGCAATGCCTGTGGCAACTTGGCAATTTATTTTACAGTCCATTAGGAATAAATGCCCTGACAGTCAGGCGGCTGTGTGTCTAAGATGTGAGTCCAGAATGGATCATTCCTCTGGCTCTGATCAGGATATGACATAGAAATGGCCTCAGATGCTTTGCTCCCATTAGTTGTGTTTGTGTGGAGCCATATAAGCGATGGGAAAGCCTTGGTGAAAGTCTGCACTTCCTAAAGACTGACATTTATCGCACTTTCGTTGTAGATAAATTTTCGGTCAGTGAAATTAACTATTACCAAAAGTACACTTTTAAACTCTGTGAGTTTTTTTTACCCTTGTAAGCGAAGGTAAAATAACAATGGCAGTTGTAAGAAGGCATGTTTTTACAGTTGTTGTGTTACGTACCCACAAGGTTTTACACAAGTAAGTAAATCTTTACCTTAAAACATAAGTTACTGCACTCATCATTAAGGATTTTTATTTTTTATTTCAGTACCAAACACTTTTCACTGCATTTGCAGACAGTTTGCACATAGATGCAAATTCTCACTTTAAGCTGGAGTTGTGTTTTATTCTAAAAGTCCTATGTCATTGTCACTTTGATGCTAATATAGTATTTTTCTGCAAAAAAATAAACATGCTGTCATTTCTAAAGCCGACAGACAAGGCCAAAAGGTTTGAAAATACCACAAAAGCTGATTGAAAAAAGTAAAAATAAAAAAAAACATAAAAGAAAACAAGATCAGCTAACTTGGTAATGCAACTTCCATAGTGTTTTTTGTGTTTAGTGTTAGGGACCCACCTTTAAAAAACAGTCCTCTTTCCTAAATGGATGTAAACAAAAACACAAACTTAAAGAGGTTAGCTGATATTTGGTGGTGACGTTTGTCCTTTTAGAGTTAGAAATAGCATTTGTGTTCTCCTTTCAACTGCATGTTGTCCAGACATCAAGGTGATTTCTTACTGAAATATCGAATGTGAAGAGTGAAAAACTCTCAATCTTAAAAGCATGTTGCTTTCACCTTAGTCATATCATCCATTTGCCTTCTATCAATCAATCCATTACATCCCCTGAATGCACCGCGTTTCCATCCAAATTGAAAGTGACATTGTGATGAGCTCCTCCATCTAGGCTATGATGTACGTGTAAGCATGTGTGACATGGACTGAAGGACACTAGGATGGGCCCTGTGCTCTCCTCTTGCTTCTGGCAAGCATAAAGGCTTCGTGTAGATATTAGGACTCAGATTTAAAAGCACAGGAGAGAGGCAAAGTAAATTAGAGGGCACTATTTGTTTACTTAGCCAGAAACAGATGAGAGACTGTAGGTAGCGAAGCCCCAAGGAACTCCACCTGTGTCACTGTGTGTGTCTCATCATTATAACCCAGGAATTTGTTACTTAGGAATTTAGGCCTATTACACCCCTGCACTCAGTGTAAGCGACTCCCATTTTAATCGCCTCCTAAATCCCTGAGATGTGTACGTGTGCTACCTCTCTGGCTACTGCAGCTCAGGCTGCAGACAGATAAACAATCAATTATGTAGAGCCTGTCATCGGGGAGCTCTTACTATGGCTGCTTGTTTCTCCTAGAGCTTGTTTTTTCCCCTACCTTCTGCCAAAACAATACCAGCCTTTGCACTGTGTGACCTCAGAAAGACAACATTACCTCGGTTTTCATTTTACAGGCCTGAGGTCGATCTTATAAAGTTGATGCCAAGATATAAAAGACGACGAGTAAAATGTATTGATGGTTTATTTTTTTATATGTGCTGGTTTTTTATATATATATATATCATACAGACACATTATTAAATATTGATACCCTGTGAAGGACCTGTACGCTGTCCAGGGTGTAACCTTTCTCTCACCCTGCAACCTGTGAGGATAAGTGGGTATAGATGATTGATGGTGAAAATTGGATTTTAAGGAAAGCAATAGATTATTCGGCTTGCTCAGAACTGTCAACGTTTCTCTAGGCGAAACAGGCTTCTAAAGATAAGAACAGGAAAGAAGGAGTCATACCCTCCAAGAGATCCCTCATTGTATAAACCTGTGTAACGGCCATAGTGAACAAAAAAAAGATGATATTTATTACATGTTTTTATCCAAAGTAAAGGTAAAATGTTACAAAGGGTTATGAAAAAGTTAGAACATTAGAGAAGCATGGCCAACCAAAATATATACTAATATACACTCACCGACCACTTTATTAGGTAGAACTGCTCATTAACGTAAATTCTTAATTAGCCAATCACATGGCAGCAACTCAATGCATTTAGGCATGTAGACAAGGTCTGGACGATCTCCTGCAGTTCAAACCAAAAATCAGAATGGGGAAGAAAGGTGGTTTAATTGAATTTGAACATGGCATGGTTGTTGGTGCCAGATGGTCTGGTCAGAAACTGCTAATCTTCTGGGATTTTCACGCACAACCATGTCTAAGGTTTACACAGAATGGTCCGAAGACGAGCTAATATCCAGTGAGAGGCATTTCTGTGAGCGAAAATGCCTTGTTAATGCGAGAGGTCACAGGAGAATGGTGTGACTGGTTCGCTGATAGAGATGGATACAGTAACTCAAATAACCCCTCATTACAACTAAGGTATGCAGAAGAGCATCTCTGAGCACCGGGTGGCAATTCTGTCAGCTAAGAACAGGAAACTGAGACTAAAATTTGCACAGGCTCACCAAAATTGGACAATAGATGAATGGAAAAACGTTACCTGGTCTGATGAGCCTTTTCTACCATGGTGTATCTAATAAAGTGGCCGGTGAAAATATATATATATGTACAAAATTGTTTAAAAAGTTAAAGAATTTAAATTAAACCTAACCCAAACTGTAGTGTTAAAATCAGCAACATTCAGAAGCTCTGTGTGTCTACAGCTTCTCTCCAAGGTGTCAGACTCAAAGGCATTTTTTTCTAAGCTCTGCTGTTGACAACCCCTCTCCTTCTTCACCTCTGGCCTGTGCCTTTGCATCCATCTTCCACCCATCCCCTTCATCAGTTACTTAGCCACAGTGGCTAAGGTCTTGCTTTCACAGTATTACAACATGGGCGCACAGCAGAAGAATGCACTGCAACCAGTCTGCTACCTTTCATGGATTTGCTGCTAATCTCACACAGCGACGAGCACCTCGGGCGTCTGTGGGAGTGGGAAGATGAAAAGCAGAGGGCAGAAAGGAGGAATGTGGACCAACTAATTCTATCTATCTATCTATCTATCTATCTATCTATCTATCTATCTATCTATCTATCTATCTATCTATCTATCTATCTATCTATCTATCTATCTATCTATCTATCTATCTATCTATCTATCTATCTATCTATCTATCTATCTACTGTATCTAATGAGCTGGGGTCAGCTTAATCCCCTACTTGGGCGACCAGCCTACATGCAACACTTATAACAAACGTGGAGAAACGGTTGTCAATACTGGAACCACTATGTCTGCTGAGTTGGCTGTTTATTAATTGGCAGAAGTCATTGCAGGTGATAAAAAGCTGTCGTAAATCATGCGAATGTACAGTGCCGATAGTTTCTGCAGAGAGGGAACAGTTTAACGTTTCCTTCTGCTGTAATATTTCATCTGCGGGCATTTTAGAGGAATCAACGTTCCCACAGGACTCTTCAAACACAAGCAGATGTTTTATTGCTATGGCACGCTTCTATTTCTGGTGTCAATTACTTCCAGCAGGATCACATTGGCGACGCCACTCTCTGCATAAAGGCATGTATTAGGAAATGCAACAGTAGTTTCCGTTCAAAAGGCCCCCAAGAATTGTGTTTGTTTCATCATGTCTTATTTTTTTACCACATTACCAGTTTAAATATATTATTAGTATTGTCTAAATTCAAATAGTTGATTTTATTAGTCTTCCGTATAGATTGAATAATTAATTTAATGTGTCCGAATTCTGTTTCTGAAAATATATGTACTAATACCTTTATAAGTATTTATCGCTTTAGATTCAGGTACGTACCCAATCAAAGTTTTATTATACTTGATAGTTTGTAAGTCTAATGTGACTGAAAAGATAGCTGAAGTTTAGCAGTATATCAGTTTTATATTATGTCAGCTTATAATATGGGTGATATGCTTCACAATCCACAATGGTAGATGCCACAAAAACTAATATTTATAACATTATGTCTATTGCTTACTTGCTTAGGTAGACATTTTAAACTCTATATATACAGTGAAACAAATTACTTGTAGCTGCTATTGTAATAAAAGTGCTTCTTATTGACTCAGAGGTGACCACATATGCAAAACATATTTCTGGACAGTCAAACATATGACGTCCAATTAAAATAAACGTTCTTGCTGAAAGGAGACAGTAGGTCAAAAGTTATGAATACTATTGCAAGCTGTTGTATGTGTACCTTTCATTTTAATTTGACTATAATGCATCATTTTTATATTGTTTTAAAAGAAAGATGCAATTCTGTGGCTGTGAGAAAGTCCCGTTCAATAACCCAGCTGGAACATCACAACAGCAATTTAACGGAAGCAGGGAGAAGAAAAGCAATTGCATCAACTTATTAAAAAAAACTCAGTTTAATCACAAAAAATGACTCTTATGAAGAGACATGTCGCTGTGTCTTTTGCTGTGGTGCTGCAAATGCGTTGTTAATGGGAAAATATATAAAACGTAGAGACACAGTTAAACCTCTGGGCGAATTAATCTTCACTGTGAATTTGGAGAGGAGGCACACAGTAGAAGAAAGTGCAAATGAGTAGAACAATAAACCTTGCCCAAAGCTGAGAAAACAAGGTGAGTGAAATGGCGTAAGGCACAGTGCCTGCCTGAAGTTATTAAAGGAAAAATATGGGCAAATAAAGAGGATTCAGTAATTAAATAATTCTCCGCAACAAATAAATGTGTGTTATTTCTAGAAAAGTTTATTTTGCATTTCAAAGTTCTTTATTATTATTATTATTTTTTTTAGTAAAACACAAGAGGATAAACTCTTGAAAGGAGACTAGATTTTAATTTTTTTAAATTTTGTTTGTGTTTTTGTCTAGTTCAGCAGCTTCAATTCCAACTGCAAAGGCAAGTTCTGCAGGTCTAAACCATGGAGTACTGAGCACAGGTGGTGGCCGGTTCCCTTGCCAGGCTGCCACGGAGATAGACTGCATTGGTGTAAATTGCTTTTTTTAATTACAGACAGCATCTCGCCACCCTCTTCCTAGATGATTCACACGGGAAACTATTTAGCATCGTGTCTCACAAGCTGCAAACAGCTGCATAGGAGCGCAGCGGAGCTGTACATTCCCAGGGGGAGTGACATTTTGACTTTCTTGTTAAAGGACATTACATCATGCAGAGACTGCTGACTCACCTACTTGTAGATTTACGTTTACGCAAACCATGCATTTCTATAACTGTGCCGTTTATGGTGGCAGCATGTTGGAGGGGCTCTGTTACGTTAGTTGTTTTTGTGGACTTTTGTTCATAACTTGAGGCATTGCTGTTTTCAACAGTTTCTTCCCTCTGGTTTTGGATTTTGTGCAACTGGAAAGATTTTTGCTTGTACCTTTTTGCTTTTAGGCAGTTGTTATGATGCATATCGAGCTTTTACAACTGTGAGCAGGCAGTAAAAGCTCAATTATAACCTCATCTATGACCCAAAAACAAAATAGAAGAAAGAGAAGAAGGAAGGTCAAATCAACCAATGCATCGATCATGTCACACCCATCCAAAACCTTACTCTGATTTTCCCCAAATTTAAAAAAAATGCTTCTAAGTACTTGTTGTTGGAGTAAATGTATAAAAAATATATTAATGGTTTTTATTTTTAAACATAAACAATCTTACAATACTATTGTTCATTGTTTAGGACCGATAAATGTAAAGCTGTAAATCACAGTAATTTGTTTTTTGGATCTCTTGTGTATGGGTTGAAGTCAGCACTCGGCCAACTAATCCTGATATCAGTCTGTCAGGAGGCCAGAGGACGAGCTCACCTGTGCAGGAGTAGTCATCGATCCTGATGTAGCCCGTGTGGCAGATGCACATGAAGGAGCCAGGGGTGTTCACGCATATGGTGTTCTCTCTGCAGTAGTGTTTCCCTTCAGCACACTCGTCGATATCTAATGCATGGAGAGGGAGGGGGATAATGTTAGCAGAGATGTGAAGTGCGCCGCAACTTAAGCCTTATTAAACAAATCAATACAACAATAATTAAAGTGAACAAACAGTAATGTTTCCAGGTTGTCATTCTAACTTAAGTGGCTTTGCCGTAAATTTCCCAAGTGCCAGAGTCAAGGACACACATTGTAAGCACCCTGACTTGCAGTACACATTTTCTATTTTGGGCATCGCTAGATGCAGATGTTTCTGGTCACATGAGATTCCTAAAGCCTCCTGCAGATCCAATAAAAGAAGACCATTTGTCTTCATGAGTGGAAGACTGAGGTCGACATGTAGATGGACAATGAGGTGGGCCCTGAGCACTTAAAGTTACACGAGTCCATCTTCAATATGTTAGAAGAGAAGCCCTTGACATCCACTAGCATCTTCTCTCCTGGTCATTGAGCTTGTCATCCAGCTTTTAATGTATTCCACTGTTCAGCTGCAAATAGATACAAGGGAAAGAGCGAAAACTGAACGTTGAAATATGACTAAGATAAAACCAGAATTTTATCTGTGAAAGAGTTACAACTTATTCCTTATAATGCATTAGCATCATCTTAAGTTTTAATACAAGGAATGAATGTCCGTTATTTCTCATGAAGGTCAATCAGACACAATTGTACTAGTTGTCCAATGACATGTTTTGTCAGTAAAGAAAAACTACTTGGTATATGGGTTTTTAACTCTTTTTTTTGTTAATTTTATAGTTTCCTTTTAGTGATTTATTCGTTAATGTAATCTTTAGGTTTTCATGAATTCAATGTAGATTCTCCGAAAGAAAAACAGAACTAATACAGATAACCCACTCGAAACAGGATTTATAAATGCATTCCTACATAGATTCAGAAAGAAATGTTTAAGACACTTCCAAATCGGACACGAATATGACCTGATAAGAGGTTTAAAGTAATTAATTTGTTTGTTCCTTTGTGAAACACAGTAAGTTTAGAAAGTAAATGGATAAGAAATGCATTACTATTATTTTTGTGAGTAGTGCAGATTCCGGATTCAGATAAGTTAAAGTGTATTACTATGACCAAATATATATCATATATAACCGCCACCAGAAAGTTTGCATTGAGTTTTATTCTGTATATTTATTTTGTAATAAAATTTGAAAAAAAAAGTTTTATTCCAATTTTTCAATTGTGTGGAAGTTATCATACTATAATTGTGCACCTTTCTCTATACCAGTGATTGTTTTTCTAGTCTAATCCATCTTCTAGAAGAAGTTGTGTTTGAGATTCCAATGGAAAAGTGACCATGTACAATTATTTTTAGCACATGCATTGACATTGTAGAAATGCTACATTGTTAGTAAAATAGTAAATTTATTACAATCAAATAACTCAAATAAAGTCTGTTGTCTCTCACAGGCTGTTTCTAAACCAATTAATGTTTTATGTTCCATCCTTGGCAGCAAAACTTGACATTAATTGTTTGTCATAACTGGCAAAAATTGCTGTAGAGACGTTTTGACCCAATCTTCTTTTCAAAAAGTTTTAATTGAGCCAAATTGATTGTTTTTAATCATAAATGGCTTCTTTAAAGTTGTACCACAGCATTTAAGTGGGATGTAATTTCAAATATCGACTACAGCACCCCAGAACCTTTGCTGTTTTTTTCAGGTGCATTCAGAGCTGAACTTGCTGATGTGCTTCAAATTGTCGGTCCTGTTAACAGCCTAAGCACAGTTGAGATTAAGATCTACAAGTAATGGAAGGACATTTTTCTTTGCCAAACGCTTAGGCATCCACATTTACTTCATCTCTGGGGTTTTTCTAATTGGAAAAAGGCAATGTTGCATAGAATTGTTGTGAAGTGTTGTCCTATAGTTTTACACCAAACATATGTTACAGGATTTTGTGGCAAGACAATGAGAAGTCTACAAATGGCTACATATTTTACACTTTGTTAAAATATATTCTTAATTTTATACAGCTTTTTTTTTGCTTGTTGCAAACATATTTTAATTTAAATAATGTTGTTGTATGCTGAATCAAAGTAAATGTTGTAATGAATGCTTTCATCAGGGCCATGACCATGAATACTGTTTGGATTGACTTGTACACTATTTGTACATGTTCATACATCACAAGACTTTGTATTATATATATATTTTTTGTCTTTTTACAGGTATGTTTTTAATTAATTAATAATGGTAAAGTACATTTAAAAGGCAATAGTCAATATAAATGATAACACACTAAACATGTAAAGCTTAGTTTACCTTTTACAGAAACTTTGAAGAAGGTCTATCCTCATGTATTAGCAGAATCCTTTGGTGTGTTTTTATTTAACAACAAGGTTGTCCCTCAATTGGTAAAGAAAACTCAGGTAACAATACAAGTGACAGCTGACTGATTACTCTATAGATTGAGGTTCTCTCGCCCTCTCTCTGTCCCTCTATATATATATATATATGTATATATATATATATATATATATATATATATATATATATATATATATATATATATATATATATATATATATATATATATATATATATATATATATATATA
>JAVLVB010000487.1:406462-422187 GCA_032876305.1 Orestias chungarensis | reverse complement strand
TACACACACACACACACACACACACACACACCCACACACACACACACACACACACACACACACACACACACACACACACACACACACACACACACACACACACACACACACACACACACACACACACACACACACACACACACACACACACACACACACACACACACAATCATTGAACAAGCGAGTTATACAGAGAGAGACAAAAAAAAGAAGAAAAATCAATTGCTTTTGAAACAACTCCATCAGCAAATTGAGTCAATTTCAGGATTCTCTGTGAAGTCTCTGACGCTAAGGATCACCAGAAACCCCGCAATCCAATTTTATGGAGGGAGCCAGGCTGCTCTTGAGATGAATAGTCCAGATCTGAAGTGTTGATGTTTGAGGCACATGTCTACTTGCTTGTACTTACTCTCCCACAAGTAATGAGACAGGCTCCTCTATCCTTATATCAACAACATGAACCTCTGCAAACGTTCAAGGAGTTTAGATGGTAAGCAAGAGGCCGCAATGAAAGAAAAATCTTACTGGCTGAAAAAAAGATGGTGCACATTTAAATGGATTTGGTAAGATCTAGTGTGCCAATAATAAATAAAACAGCTGTTTATGTTACACTATTCTCAAAACTTTCGAGGTATTTCCTGTGTATAACACCAATTTACAACAAAGCAAAGATGCAAGCCCACAAAAAACTATACTGTATCTTTACTTAATACTCACTTTCATCTGTAGCACTAAGCAACAGGGTAAAAGTGCAATGTTCCTTTAGTAGAAAAAAGCTCAGTTTAAATGTAAGACTACATGAAACATTTTCATGTATAAACGTTTAATATAAGCAAGTAAATTTTAATATCGGGCTGCACAGCGGCACAGTGGGTAGCCCTGTTGCCATTCAGCAAGAAGGCTCCGGGTTCAATTCCACCTTGGGTCTCCCTGGATGTCTCAGGGTACTCCAGCTTCCTCACACAGTCCAAACTACATGACTGTTAGACTGATTGGGCACTCTAAATTGTCCTTAGGTATGAGTGTGTGTATGAGATGTTGTTTGTCCTATATGTCTTTGTGTTGCCCTGCAATGGACTGGCGACCTATCCAGGGTGTAGCCCTGCCTCTTACCCATTGTAACCTGGAGACCCCACAGGGATAAGCAGGTTAGATAACGGATGGGTGGCTTTTAACATCAGACAAAAATAACCTGAGTAAATCCAAAAAGTAGCCTCTCAAAAAAACAATTAAAAAAAAGTAATATTTGTCATCTTAGATAATAAATAAGCCATAATCAACCACATATTTAGAGGGTTGAGAATAATCGCTCCAGCTATTCTCACACCTGATCACTAAAAAATAACTTGTATAACAACATTAATGTCTGTGTTTTAGGTCGTAATCTAATTGGATTTGAAACAACTATTTGATAAACTCACTTTAAAATCATCTACAACTAAAGACCATAATATTACCAGCACAATGTCTGATTGTCTGTATGGTCATTTCTTTTCTGAAATGCTCTGTTTGTTCATAAAGAGACGCACACCTTTCAGAACGTTTCAATCCGGTCTAACCAGCCTGCAGAATATTTTTTGTTGATCATGTTTTTTGGCAAATGTGAGCTAGATCCTGATGTTCCTTTTGGGTAGACAGTGGTTGTCACGCTCAAATTCTACCACGAATGCCATTTTTACCCACAATTTCTCATTGCTTGGTTGTTCCTGAACCTCCTTGATAAGTCTTTGATGTCTCATTTTGCGACTCATTTTATTAGACTGAGTGGCTTGTTGGATTTGAAACCATTTCAGATTCATAAATGTCACTAATGTTGAGGTAATAAAACTGTTAAAAAGTACCAAATGCAAACATATAAAAATAAATACATGACAGTCTAAGTATGCTTTACACAAAAAGCATTTTACCTTCTCTTTTCTAACCCTAACTATAATTATCAAAGTGGATTAAGGAAACATGTAGAAATGATGCCTTCTTGGAGCCTAGGCTGCATAATGAATATGTTCAGAAAGAAAATATCTGAAAGGAGGAAGGGATGTGTTATAAAAAAATCATGCACCAACTAGCTCAAGCAATCAAAATACCAGTTTTACCTCAGAGTTATACTTACCTAAAACTAAAGTCATTTTATATCACGATTACAATGTTGTGGTTATGCAATGATGTTTTCAGTGAAATAATGTCTAAACAATCTTGATTAATGATGCATTTGTTCCTTTCTTAAAAGGTATAGGAGAGGATCTTCCGCTCATTCTCATTTTCGCAACACTGCGCATGCGCCACCTCATCTCCAGTAACGCCCCCTGATATTTGAAGCGCGCACGTCCTCAGCACATGCAGTCTGTTTACATCTGCGGGACCACAGCCTCCGGCGCCGCATCGGACTTATTACAGAATTGCGAACATGTCTGACACTTCGAACACGGCTTTTCTCTTGCGAGCTTCCATTTTCGCTGCCGTACGGGGAGAACCTCTCTTCATTGCTGAATGATGCTTCTTGTCCGTCCCGTTTTACTTCCTAAACAACAAACTGCATATTAGTGATATACGTCATCGCATAAATTTTATTTCCGCATTCACCACCGGTCGTTTTTGATTGGCTGTCATTTTCTATGGGATTTTCCATTGAAATTTGTCGAGTGAAAAGATCCTCTCTTATACCTTTAACTAAAACAATAAAACCTAAAGATTTTCCTTTAAATGTACATCAGATATGTGTGCTAAAGCAGATTCCCCTCAAGTCACTAGACTGGCAAAAAATGAAGTTTGTAAAATAATGTGATTTGGTGCACCTGTAAATTATTACTCCTACATTAAGAATCCTCGTGAAAGTATTGAAAAGCTCCATAAGCTTGATTAGTGCACAGGTCTTGTCTTGATAACGCTGACTGACTAGATCCAACCAGGGGTGTCTAAACTGCTGCTAACAAAATAGGCAGAGACATTCACCCGCTAGCAGATGCTCCATAACAGCCTGCACCATGAGAAGAAGAAGATCAAGCAGGCTGTGTATCGACAGGGCGGCTCTCATGGTCAAAAGACGACGAATGAGAATTACTTTGAAGCCTTGTTCACTCATTAATGTTTGAGACGTAAAGGGATATTTTTCACTGCAGTAGAACTTGGTGATAATGTTATTATCTTTAATGATGCGGCAGGAAAAATTCAGCAAAAAATGGCAGAGGAGAAATTCAGTTTCATGCATGAATATTTGAATCTGCCATCAACAGCAAATAACCTTTTCAGTGGAGGAAAGTAGAGGAGGCTTGTATTATGGGGTGATTTAAAAATGGGGTGCATTTAAAATGCAATAGGGGAGAACTGATTTTTATCATACGTAACTTATGCTGCATATTCCCCACCTTCTCTTTCTTCTTTTTTTTCCCCAGCTTTTCACTTCAGGGATTTCAACAGCAAATCATCTGTCTCCATTTAGTCCCATCCTCTGGCTCCTCTACCCTCTCTTTGCCTCCTGGCCTAGTGGCTAATGATTGTCTCTCCTTGGAACAGATCCACATCATCTTAGTCTATACTTTATCTCAAAAAAAATTTAACGTGAGCCGCCCAACTGTTTTATTTGTGTTCCTATCGTCGTCACTACTATTTTGTCACATATCACTGTTACCACTTTTTTCCACCTATCCCAACATGCTGGTACACGTGTCTTCACCTTTTTTTTCACACTCTCCCTTGCACTGAACCATCTCCAGATAAGTACCTGACAGTCGTCTACCTTCTTTAGGTATTTATCTTCTGCATATTTTGAGTCTGTATGCGTGATTTAAACAACGAGCACCCAAACACAGCAAACAGATAGTACTGCCTATGATCAGTCTCGGCAGGACTAAAAATAATTGGCATAAAAGGCTTGATTAGTGTGGCAAACCCATTCACTTTCTTACTTCTTAGTACTTGAACCTTTTCACTCTGAAATCCCAAACGTCAGTGTGTTTTAATGGATTTTTATGTATGATGAACACAGAATAGCACATTAACTGCTTCCCAGCATTTTTAAACACAGACAAATCTTAAAATGGTGCATTTGTACTCTACCCCATTTACCCTGATCTCCAATTTAAATACAGTGCAAGGTAGGACTATTAGTCATGCACAAATAAAGCATTATAGATGAGCTTCAATGAGCACTAATTTTGACTGCCATCCAAAACAGTTGCTCTTCCACAATCCAACATCATCCCTACTGTGAAACATGGTGGTGGCAGCATGATGCTGAGGGGATTGGTTTCTTCAACTAATCATAGCTACAATGAAAGGTTTTATATCATCCATAAATTTCCTGTACACTCGTGGGCCTATTGGGGTCGGGTGGGACTGCTGGCGCCCATCTCCAGCTTACAACGGGCAAGAGGCAGGGGGACACCCTGGACAGGTCGCACGTACATTGCAGGACAACACAGAGACATACAGGACAAACAACCACTCATACGCACACTCACACCTAGGACAATTTAGAGTGCCAAATCAGCCTAACGGTCATGTTTTTGGACTGTGGGAGGAAGCCAGAGCACCCGGAGAGAACCCACGCATGCACAGGGAGAACATGCAAACACCTTGCAGAAAGACCCAAGGTGGAATTGAACCTAGAGCCGTCTTGCTGCATGGCAACAGTGCTACCCACTGCCCCACTGTGCAGCCCTGGTTTATATCATTCATGTGTTAAAATAGTCCTTTCGATTCCAGACCTAAATCCAATCCAAAAATATGTGGTAGAAGTAGAAAAGTATATGTTCACAGATGTTCTGGATGATATCTAGCTAAGATTAAATTAAACAAAAAAAAATAAAGAAATAATAGATGTTACACCTAAGTCTTTAAAAGGATAAAAACATATTTCAAACCCCTTTCAGCCAGAACAGCTACAGAGCCTGAATTCAGGGTTTGTTGGTTATAAAGTATTAATAATTTTCATTACACTTCACAATTATACTCTGCTTCATGCAAAAATGTATTTTCAGAAATTGTGGAAAAGTCGGATAAACTCTTTGAAAGTCACAATAAATAATATTGCACTTCAATTTCTCACTTTTATATTTCAATGTCACCCATATTGGTATATTTGTCTGCTGTCACGGATGATACACAGAGTTATCCTGACCCAGGACTGCTCTATAAATCTTGGGAGTGTAAAAATAACATTAGTTTCACAATGCCACCTTCTTCCAAAAGGCACTTTCTGTTTTTTTTTTGTTTTTTTGTTTTTTTCATATGCCCTTTTTAGTTGTGACACATGCACATTAACAGAAACAAAAAGAAAGAAAGCCATCTTGTGTAGGGCAAACTAACTTCAGCTTAAAGTCAGGACATCGTTATTCAGAGCCATGCCGTACCTTCACAGTAGGTGTTATCATCACGCAGTGGGCGGAAGCCATCCTTACAGACACAGCAGTCTCCTGCCTCCAGGTTCACGCAGTCGGAGTGCTCCATGCAGCCGTGGCCCTCTGAGCAGAAGTCATGACCTGCAGGGAGCAAGGATCCAAAAGGTTGAAACACAGAGGAGAGAGAAAGCAGGCGGTGGGAAGGTTATGTGGCAATAACACATTTCCCTCCATAGTGTTTTCAATCTTGAGATTTTGAAGCAAAATGCATTAGCATTTATTCTAAAACTATAGAAGATGCTTAAACTGCGTTGATGGCTAGACAAGAAAAGATTGTTCTTTTGCAATGGTAGTCTTGTTCACCAATAAAAGTGTTACATCTTACATACATTTTTTTACAGTTTTAAATCAAGGTGCCATAAATTACAAAATATATCATAAAACAATTCAAATAAAAGAGTATGATCCAGTTAGTTGTTAAATGTTAAAGGAAGGCTGTATCTCAAACTACAAAGCAATCTAATGCAAAGTCTGAAAATTTTACTCATGAATTCATCAAATACCTATACTATTTGTATTTTGGTTATGATACATTGAAAACATAGCTTCCTCAATACTTAGTTGCGACACTGGTAAAGATCTGTGGAAGGTCCTACTCATCATAAAATTCCTACCACAATTATGGTTTGTACATTTGGCGAGTATTACAGCTCCAGGTCTTCACCTATAGGCATTAGTTTAAAGAAAGAGGCTCGTTTGGACATCCCTGTTTATATAATCTGTATAGACTATACAGATTCCTCAATTCTCGCTTGTTTTAAGGGCACCCAAAGGTTTTCTGAAGGATTTACATCTAGGAGCTAATAAGGTCATACAGGAAATTTGAATTTACAAATGAACAACCCTATTGTCTTCTAAATTGTCTAAAGACCAATTAACTGCAATTTTTAGTCCACAGGTTTAGATTTCAGACATCCCATTGGGTCTTGCTCTGTAGCAAGCCTCCCTGGTTCATCAGATGTCCCCTACCAAATTTAATTGTGGACATGAGGTTTTTTTCCACATGTTCATCCTTCATTTCATGCCAAACCTACCTGGGGTTTTGGGGCCATTGCAAGACATGCCTCTTTTCTACCTATAAGTTAAAAAGTGAAGTTCAAATATAGAAAACAGTTACCTCAATTTCACAGTAATTTTCAAGTGTATACTAATTGTGGCACCTCAGATTTCCTTTTTTATTTTCAAATTTGGGAGTCTTTTCTTACTAAATAATGGTTCCCAATTCCTGGTGTGGTTCCAAATTTTTTGTGTGAGACTCCTTTAGAAGCTGTTTGTACATCTTTATCAGGAGTGCCTGTATGTGTAGAGGACCATGAGCAATAATACTGTAGCCTGACAGACACATCTGTCGCATCTGAACCTTTAAAGCGAACACAATCCAAACGGTGCAATGAATGTTACAATATAACAGACTGAGGGAAACATTCATTCCATGACAAATCTTTAATACCTCTGCAGACTTTACAGCATCTGCCGCTCAAAGTGATCTGCTCCGACTCCGGGCAGTTGGGTTCAGGACAAGGATCGGTGGGGATGACTCGATGCATGCTTCTCTCCTGTAAAGGGCGAATCAAAATTCTCATGAGTTACTTCTTTGGTGAACTCTGCTATCGTCCTTACTTTTCTCAGGGCATGAGGATAATTATGTAGGTAATTATTCATATATTATGTTTCCTTCTCCAATGTTCCGCTCTTCCCCTTCCTTGTACGTTCATTAGAGTCCAATTACGGATTGGTCACGCTGGGGTTGTTTTTTTTTTCTTCTCAATCTCACTTCAATTGGAAGAAATAATTATGTATCTTTTACAAAGGAAACAAAAAGTTATTTCAAACATTAACATAAGTCTGCATTTAGTAATTTTATAAAACTGATGAGAGGTTATAGTTTCCCAGACACCTGTAGCCCGCTACTCTAATGATCTTACTTGTGTGCATCCAATTGATGCTAATTAGGGCTCTAGCTGGTAACAATCAGATATCTCAATCAAACAAATGTTTTACTTCATCTTAAAATGCTCTTGCCATTTAAAGAACCCAATTAGGTCTTAAGAACTAAGCTCATTATAGTTTGGGTATGCAGGTTTGAAACCCTGGTAATCTACTTCTCAAAAAGTAGGAAAACAAGTTTCAATGCAAGCAGTACTTCTTTCCAGTTACAACCTCAACCCTACACCATCTTTTCAGCCAGCAGGCAGAAAGAAGATCAGAGACATGACAAGCAGCTCTCAGGGGGAGCCCGGTGAAGTTTGCTGCTGGGTGCTGACTGACAGCCCTCCCCGTCCCCGCTTCTTTGATCTGCCAGGGGACTGCCAGTCATTTTGTTGGGGACTACAGATGGGCCAGGTGTGGTCCAAGCAAGCCAGACAGCTGTCTGGAATGGCAGAGTCTAAAGGTTCATTGGGACCCAGGAATCCATTGGTTGTTTTGACGCAGACGGCTGATTAAAACTTCGAATCGCTTTTCTGTGATTGATTTAGCCTGTCTGGTGTAATGCCATCAAGTAAATTATCCCAAAAGAGAGCAAAGCACCCATCTGGTGCAGCAGGCGAGTAAAAATAAAACATTTTGAATAATTACTTAATCCAACTAATTTGAGTCAACATTGTGTCTGAGGATTAGTTTTGAATAATGGATATAGTTAGTCGACAGATGCACTGCTTGGATCTCCAAAGAGCAAAGCAAGGCCGATTCTTGTTATACGACAGGGTACACTTTACCTTAAGTAGATTGTTAGACTACTTTTAATTTTTAGCATTTTCATCATCATGTTTAAGATGAGGGAGGGGGGGTGTTCCAAAAACTGAGGTTGACTAAGTAAATTATATGTGTACATCTGGGTTAACTCTTGCCTAGACTTTATTCTTGTCACACTAATGGTGATTAAAGCAACACTAAAGAAGTTTCAGTTTGTTGTCAATTTTGATGGACAGTGTTTTGCCTGAAGGAAGACTGCATTTCCCATGAGAACCAGCGTAATGTCGTTGGATTGAAGAACATTTCTGTTTCCAGTGGCTGTGTGAAGAATGAATAGCGATGAGGTAATGCATGTAATTGTGGCAAAACAATGTCATATGATGATATTGAAAATAAAAAAAGTGACGTATGCCAAAAAGCACTCAGCACATTTTTAGTTCATTTGTGCAGCAGGGTTCCTGCCACCCTCCTCAAAGTTGCTTTGTGCCGGTGAAAGCAATAAGGACCCCCTTAGGCAGTAACAGAGGTGTCATTTAACAAGATGTAAGTTGACGCATAATTAAAACAGTTATGAAAATATTTTATGAAGGCTGAAAAGTTGCTTTGACAAGGCCACATACTTGAAAAGCTGGTACCTTCAAAGCTATGAATAACATCATGCATGCAATGGATAATTTGACACAACTGACAACACTTAAAACATTGTTTTTCAGCAACTGTTGTAAATTAGTTTACAAATTACTTGTCTGTCTAAATAAAGTGTACAAACAATGTTGGGTTCCTTTTCTATTTTCTGCCAGGGTCAAACCTACAACTTTCCTACATGTTCACCTACAGATCTTTGGACTTTTGCTTGCTCTTTTTTTTCCAATGTAGTTGATCTTTAGCATACTTGCAATCTTTGTGACAAGTTCCCCTTTTGAAATCTGTTTACAATATTGCCCTAAACATATTCATTGTTGTTGTTCCATTGTAAAAGTTTTGGTGTTGCTGTATGATGTAGTTCTATCATAAGTAAACTTGGTTTGTTTCTACACCAAGCAGAAACAAACCAAGTCCAGTTGTGTTACAAAACCTTACCAGGTGTCTTAGATTTTAGCTGCATTATTCTACACTAGTACCCGTGTGTGCTGAATAACTAAATGAAATTTTTCTAGTACGGGTGATAGTAGGTGTTAAACTCAGCTGAATAAATATTACTGGAAATAATTTAAAGTGATTCCACCTCATTTTAATGGAAATTCCTATTGTGTGAAGCTAAAGAAGGAAGAGGAAAGTTAAGCAAAGGAGCACATTGCAGTGTTTAATACAGTTGTTTGAGACAAAGAATTCCAGAAATGTAAGATTAAGTACAAAAAGTAACTCAGTAAGCCTTTTATTCTGTTAAGCTAGACCACTGTAGATATGCAATAAGCATTTCGACAGCCAGCACACTGCACACTGTGACACAGACATCAATAGTATAATAGCTACTACCCGAGTTACTGGCCAATCTTCTTTCAGGGGAGGATTTTGATTAAATTATTTTCACTAAACAGGGTGCTGTGCATGTTTTCTGAGTGTATGTGCTGACTTGACTTACCTTGCATTCAAAAAGCAGGCACCTGCCAGAAGAGTCGCGCACAGCCCTCTGATCTCCCTCCACCAACTCTCTTCCACCGAACAAGCAGACAGCTGGTGCCAGACACATACACACAACAATATAAACTGGAGAACTCATTCGAAATAAATGAAGCACAGACGTAAGAGCCCAGGTTCACATTTACCTGATGTTATATTTAAGACAATAATCCTCCCCTTTTTTTGCCCTAACATGCAGCACATCAACAAAATGTGAGATTTCACAAAATATTTGTTTAGTATCTGCATTTTAAAAATCCAACAAAAACCTTCTTCCTGTTTTGGATTTTGTCAAAGGTAGTGAACAGTGAAAAAATAGAAACTTTAAGATCATCTGAGTTCAATTCAACAAGCAAAGCTAAATCCCACATTCCCCCAAAACTAGCAGGGAATATTAAAAAAGAGAAGTTTAAATAATAGAATCTGTGCACTGTCAACAAATGGCTTCAAGAGCCACGCTTTGGTTGAAATATCTTAACATAAAAGAAGGTATTTTACTTGGAGCTTGTGAGTGCTCCAATGTTCCAAGCATTAATGACTAAAAGAAAAGCACTTCAAGTCTGACATCAAAAGAAAACAACTAAACAGGGTTCATATTTTTATTGTGGAAGATGGACAGACACAAGATGCAAGTTTCTGAGGGGATTTGAAATGTTAATATTAACACCTTTATTTTGAAGTTCTTTTAATAGGTATTTATGAACCTAAAACTTTTTCAAATATTTTTACACTAAAATCAAAAACTTTATTTCATTGGGTTCATGTGATAGACCAGTGCCTAGAATGTGAGTTCAGTATTTACAGTTGTTTTCTATTTCAATACCAGATTTATACATCTAGAAACACATATTTTGTCAATAAAAAAAAAAAGCTCAAGCACAGTTAAACCTACACACTAATTGGGAAAGCTTCTCTATTTTGGGGCAATCTAACAGATACATTGACTTAAACCACGCTACTGCAGGACAGGATGTTTAGGGTGTTTGTCCAGCTGAAGTTCCACCTCAGTCTAAAGTTTTTTCCCAGCCTCTAAGTGGTTTTCTTTCAGAAATACCCAGTCAATACTCTCCATACTCCATCCATCACATCTGACTCTTTGATCCAGATTAGTGAATCTATTTAAAAAAAATTTAATAAACAATATTTCCAAAAAACAGACAGTATTTTCCTTGTATAGTATTATCTTCCTTCTTTAATATATATACAATGTTTTGTGTATTTGTCGCATAAAGTCCGAATACCCTTATGGCTGTAATTGGACTAAAGAGGAAAAAGCTTTTATCTTTTATCTTTTTGTCAGATAAAGAAGTATAAATGGCGAATTGTTTTTTTTTTAACAATAAATAGAAAAAGTGAGATTTATATTACAAATAATGTTTTAATTTTACTTAGGATTGGCTTCATATGACCCAACATTAAACATATTGGTGTTTAACATGCCTGAGGTACCCTGCTCTTATTATCAGAGGCTTCTTTAAGCTTTTTAAAGCCTCAGGTAAATGAGAGTCAAACCAAATCAAGCATGTTAAACCCAATTAAGTACTGCGACAGAAGAAGTGATGACATAGTTAATGTGTGAAGAGAGAAAGCGATCCTCAGCGCCGCCGTAAAGAGAATCCGTTTTAAATAGAGGCTGATGGGGGTAGGGTGTTTAAAAAACAATGATGTGGGTAGAAAGAGTTATTTTAATGATCTGTTGGGGGATCAGAGAGGAACAGGCTGATATGAAGGGCAAAGGATGATTGACAACAAGGGGTCGAGAACTATCATGATGAAAGCTGAAGGTTTCACAAACACTGTACTTGACAATCAGGAAAAAAATTTAATCCCTCCTTTGCAAGTCAGAGTAAAGTGAGATTAGGCTTTCATTTGGTGAACGAATCATGTCTTTGTTGAGTAGAAACATGCGGCGCTCTTCTCTCGAAAGCTGCAGCATGCCTCATTAGCTGCGTGCACCTCGTTGAGATAAGTGAGCTTAGGAATGTTGAGTTTAAGAGTAACGTTTTCATATTAGTGAAACCTTGCTGCCGATGGAGCTGGTGTTACAGCCTTCTGTGCTGCAGCCCCCTGAAAGGAAGCTGAGGCAAGACGTTTAAAAGACAGGCCAAATGGCATCTTTCTGATGAGAATCGTATAACCGAGAATCTTCTCAAATGAAGTCCACTTGCGCAACATCTGAGATCACATCTTCAAAGAAATATAACATATACATACATTCTGCAACACTATTGCATTCTTAATATGTCATCTGAAACTATATTTCTGATTTAGAAAAACTTTATCATATGCAAATCAAATTAAATCTCAATGAATTATAACTTTTCTTATTTTATTTTATTTTTTTCACATTTTCCGATTAACTTTACTATGCAAAACAGAATGAATTGAATGTTGCAGCACTCTGCTAGTCTGTATGATAAGACTTTGTATTGACTTTGTTTCTCATCTGGTAGTGAATTTCTTTAGATCAGGACACAATGTGTTACTTTGAGAGATCTTTTCGTGTTGTCAGATTCTAAAGGTCTGGCCTCAGTCAAAGTTTGAGCTTAGGTTTCCAAGACAGTAAATTTATGACAAGAAGGAAAATGCTTATTATTATTTTTTGTCTGGTTTACTTTGTGTTGGTTTTCAAATTAGTTTAATGATTTAAATCATTTAAGTATGATTTGAAAAAGCAAGAAAATAATACATCTTTGTGATTTTCCACTGCACTGTAACCGTCTTTATTTAAAAACCCTGGAGCAGACAGATTTACACTTGTAAAACATCTCTGTGTTTCTGACTTGATGCTGAGTCAAGAAGTTCATCATGATAACAATTACGCATCTAGTGGAATTAATGATTATGCTAATAATATTTCCAAACTGTTACAAGTAGGAATCTCCCTTTGGTTATATTTTCAACTGCTGGATAAATGAGATGACTGTATTTACATTTTAAAATATAACAGAATATAACTTCTGTGTAGTGTTTAAGTGGCAAAGGGAGACGGCTGGATGTAACTGTAGCCAGTTTTATATATGTTGTGACAGATTTAGGATTTAATTACCTAATTTATCGTAATTACAAGAAATACAACTCAACGGGATAAAAATGTTAAGGTTGTATTGCCTATCCTTCACTCAGACTGAGATTCTTTTCTTATGGAGCTGAATCTCATGTTATGTCACGCATGCAAACGAAGCTGGGGAGCAACAGCAGAAGTACGTGGGAGTTCGCGAGGAGCGAGCGCTCAAATGAAGTTGGCTTGCACGACGTGTGAAGTCCAATCTGCAAAGAAATACTATGCAAACATACATTCTGCTACACTGTTGTATTTTCACATGATGTCTGATCTTATATACAGAGCATACACAATAATTAATCGCAAACCTCAGAATAAGGGGATTAGGCTGTATCAACATGTATACTGGAACGTAATTTAGACAACTGTATTTTTTTTCCTACCATATTTCAACAAACATTGTTTTTTTATTTAGATACACTATTCTGCTGTGTGACATGATCATTTTTACTAAAATCCGTTTGTAATAAGAGTGGAATTCAGAGAATATGCGATGCAGACTGCTGCTCTGAAAAGTCTAAGAAGGGTTCACTGCTGAAGCACAAAGTCATTTAAAAAAAAAAATGATGAAACAGAATTATTTATCCCTCTAGCCAGAACTCAAAAGTGCTAAAAGTTAAAAAATTGACATTTATGAAAATGCTGCGGAGTGCGTGCCTCATTTCTGGCCTTTAACATTTAGCTTCTCTTCACTCTCCTCAGAGCCACGACATGTCACACCACAAATAGGAAGTGCTTTTCATCGCACGCAGGGATCCTAGATTTACTGGCTCATGTCTGTGTGACTGCTGGCCATCTGTGTTTTGTAGCCAGCTTGTGAATAAGTGATTGGCCCATGTATATGCCGAAATGACAGACTCATCTCAAGGGACATGTTAGGAGGTAGCTTAGCAACACGACGGAGCCCTGGTCAACTGTCAGGCAGCCCTTGTGGAGGCGTTATGTGTGCTCTCTGAATCTGCTCGTGCAGTTTGTAGCACTGGAACGTCGCGTGCGTGAGTGTTTGTGTGCCTTAGCGTGCATGCTTCGTACGAGTGGGAAGGTGCTGAGGTTAAGAGTACTCCACTTACGCAGGCACTCCTTGCAGCAGGCTCCCTTTACGTAGGCAGGAGCCGTGCCTGCTGGGCACTGAGGGGGAGGGCAGGAGATGGCCTCGCACTGTACTGTGCCATTCTGCAAGAGACAGAAAATCACGTTGGTTAAACAGTGACCAAAACACCCACAACCCCCGCCACCCTCTCTGTGCTTACTTCCGAAAATGTCATTGCAGGTCGGACATGGTTCTGTGCAAAGGCTTTAAACCCTGCCACAGCTACATTACACTTGAGCAGTAAGTAGTTTATACCAGTTTTTATTAATAGTTCTAGCACCACTTCTTTTTGATTATTTATTTCCTGGCAAAAATTGGGGCTATGGCGCCTTGCAATTCGAAACCACGCATTAAAATCCCATGATGAAAAACACAAAGGGCTATAACATTGTAAAGGTGAACGACATGCATGTTTCGCTCAGTCCTCTTACCAAAATAGCTCAAGCCCAGTCAGTTTGAAAGAGGAGATTTTGTGAACTGTTTATTCTTGCCACAGATTTGTTTACATTTTCTTTTAGACCTTTAGGTAAACCATTTTATTGTAATTCAGATTTTATGTTAAGATAAGTTGGAAATCCACCTCAGTCTCAGTAATTTTGCAGCCTTTAATAGATAATATTACTGGGTTTCAATCAACTCTGATCAGCTTTCTCGTCACTGCCGAGGAAGATCACACTTACAGCACAATGTGTGCACCAATATGAATCACCATTGGAATTCGGTTGATTTGTGAACAGTTTTTGGAATGAGGTACCATTTTTTTTACTATACTTCTTTGCCCACTTCAGTTGCTTTGTGTTGGTTTTATCACGGAAGAGTCCAATAAAGAACAATGAAGGTTAAGTTGGGCAAGGTCACTAACACTAACTCCCTATTCTGTGACATTTAACTTTTATTTAGCTTTCCATCCAATAAGTCCGGAAATCCCAACACTTCCAGAGTCCTACCAAGGACAGAATATGTGGAAAATCTATCTAGCCAGTAATCGAGAAAGACTTACCTGGGTTCTAAGAATCATCATCAAGAATGTTCACCCTGCCTCCCACTATAAATCAGTCAGATTGAGCAGTCTTGCAGCCAACTTCATTGTTTCACTGGTTTGTTGTCACTTATCCTCTAACATACAACTTGACACTTAGCCTCGTAACTCCTAGTGACTTGAATGGAGTCCCAGTTGTGATATTCTACTACCTTCATGCTTATGGAAACCTTTAAAAACATCCTACATGATTATGGTTGAAAAGTAATAAATATGAAATTAGAGATAAAGGCATTGTGGCTCAGGACCAACTCTGACAGAGGAAAGAAACTGCTTCTGAAAAAGACCTCGAGGTGAACTTAAAGAGACCAACTAATCACACTGTTGTGATATTTAAAACTAATTCCCCCTTCATCTTAAAAATTGGACATGATTTAACATAAGTAAAAGATCAAATTAGTACTAGATTTACAGTAAATGAGCTCAATGTTTCTGATTTTCCATTCATTTATCTTCTGATAACCCTCAGTTAATGCACTGCAAATAGTGGCTCTTCCCAATTCCAGTCTACAGGAACAGTATCAGTATTACAATATAGCCTCGTTGCCTTAATAAATGCCATACGATCACAAATGTTGCCTGCTGTTTAAACCAACCCTATGGAGATATTAGAACAACTGTCTGCAGACTGCAGAATGCATAGATAATGTGAATTGTATATTTAAACTCCACATATTTCTCTACATAAAAACACACACACACACATACATACATACATACATACATACATACATACATATACATATGTATATATATATATATATATATATATATATATATATATATATATATATATATATATATATATATATATATATATAT
>JAVLVB010000487.1:383394-404326 GCA_032876305.1 Orestias chungarensis | reverse complement strand
AAACTGACTGGATTCATCGGGATTTATAGATAAATACAGTTGTGTATCATCAGCATAACAGTGGAAATTAACACCATGCTGTCTGATGATTTTACCAATAGGGAGCATGTATATAGTAAATAGAATTGGGCCAAGTACAGAACCCTGTGGTACTCCACAAGTAACCTTACAATGCGGAGAGGATTTGTCATTTAAATAACAGTTTTGCACAGGACATTTACGTAATTTCTAAACATAATTTACCGAGTAGGTTGTACTAAATGGACAGAGACATGAACTCGTCTATTCAGTGCAGAAAATGGAAGGAATTTGCAGCTTTTTTTTTTTTAACCAGCCAAAACACATCAAAGGCCGAGAAACGATTACAGAGATTTTTCTTTACTTTTTTTCTATTCTGATTAACAGAGTATTCCTTTGCCTGGAGGAATCAAAATGGTCTCTTTAAATGATAAGTAAAAGGGTACGTTCTAACAACCGTGAGGTGATGTGTTAATTTTAAATAAAAGATAATAAAAGTCAAAAATGTGCCTAATGAATACATTTTTGTGATGTAGTCCAAAAAGATATTCACAGATATACTATCAAAATATAGAAAACACTTATATTTAAAAGTTAATATCTCAATCAATATATTTTAGTCTTTTCTGGTGACAGAAGAACAATTGAGGTCTGTAGGGGGCTTTTATTGACACCTATAACTCTTGTTCTGTTAGAATATTGTGGTACTTTTTCAGGAGAAATCAATATCGAACATTACATTACCTTGCTTGATGTTTTTGCAAGGATGTCTTGCAGTTCCATGATTTTCTGCACAAGTCCATGGAAGTCATTGCAGGTCGGACATGCTGGGTCACGAAAGACAACAAAGAAGAATTTTAGGTCAAGTAAATAAATAGCTAGGGAAGAATAAATTACACTTTTGTATGTCTCTCAATTTGTTTGCCTCTGAACGTCTCCAAGCAGGAAAAAATAATACAAAATATACAGGAAGATTTAAATATTTCAATGTGGTTTGTAAATTATATTTGGATATTCACTTCCCATGAGAATACCTTACGTATAATATCTGTCTTCAACTTTTGTATAAAACATTTCGGTATAGAGAATTAAAATCTCTATTTTATCTAATCTAACCAAATTTCATAAATTGAACACCGGTGTGACTGACGGGTTGCTTTATCTCGGAACCATTAAGGAAAAAAACTATCATGATTTTCTACAAGGTTAAAACCCGAAAATAGCTGTTTGATCAACTATGAAATAGAAAATTAAAGGTGCTAGCTCACAAAATATATAAATATATATATATATATTTCAAATGAGATGCAAAAGACTTACTTCTGTTTAGATCTGGACACTGTGAGATGTATCCCTGTGGCATCACCACGATTTCTACATCCTGCATCACTCCCTGCATACAGACAGATAAGCAGTGTCTTTATTAAAGAGGATAATAGCTTTCCGTGAACAGAGAGACTGTATAAATCAGATAACACAGGTTAATCTGGAGAACCTGAAGGAGCTTTCTATGCAGGCATGGGTCAGTTTTTGGTTTCATGACATTAACACCACCAAAGGCTTCAGACTTGCTGTTCATGCAGTTTAAATTGACTGTTCTGACATATCAGAGAGCTTCTCCTGTATGTGTGTGTAACTGAGTCTTACGACGAACAGTTTCTTTGAGCTGTCAGTTAGCTGTAAATGATAACTACATTAGAGCGAAGTCTAGATTAATCAGCCTTCTAAAGGTTGCAGATGATCTGAACCGTTGAAGGACACTATCCAGAAACAATTCATCCATTCCAACTAAGCTTCATGTATTTATTTGCAAAACAAAGTTTACAAATTTCAGTGTTTGGCACTACATTTTTAAATAGTTGCTCGAACTTAAAGGAACAGTAACATATTTATCACTATGAACAGTGGCTGAAAGATAACCTAGACTGTTCTGATTAGTCATCTTATTTGTGGATACCAGAAGGGAATTGAGTTAGTATCAATATGAAATTTAGTTTTTTGGTATTCTGGTGTCTTTTCACAAGCTTCAACAATAAATTGAGTTTCAATTTCTTATGTAAGACCAAACTGATTGGCTGTCCAGACATCAGGCGAACCTTAAACGTACACATCTAAAGACAGATACTGAGTTGCCGTGGTAACCCAGCCCCGTAAACTCCTTGAGAGTGTTTATTACTCTTACAGGAGTGGAGCAGCGCAACTTAGGAGAAATTGTTTTTTAAATTGTCTTTCCACTTCAATTTATGGGGCACAAATTTAAAATCCTACAGAAACGGCTCGCCGATTTTTCACAAACAAGTGCCATAAAGCAGAAGCAGACAGGAGATTCCAGTAGTAATGAAACAATGTAAAAGTACCATTTGGTGTGGCCATGGTGCAAATTTCATAACACTCAGGCGCAGCTAATAGTCTGATGAATGCTGTCCTAAAGGACAATGTGTGGTAGAGTAACGGTGAAGCAAGAGGGGGAGGATTTAACAAACTAATGTGAAACGTTTGTGAGTGAGGTTTAGTAACAGGGTGGATTTATATGAAATCTTTCACATTTGATTCGATCATTTTAAGAGAGCGTAGCTGGTGCAATGTGGAAAGCAAAAGAGCAGTCAGGTTCTAATAAATGAGCTGACATATGAAAAATCAACTTGTTGGGGTATGCTACTGAGAGCAAACAGTGAGCTGACAAATTATATAAAGCGTACAGAAACGAAAAGTGATTTTTTTTTCTGTCTGTGTTACTATTTAAGATGTAAAATTACCCTTAACTTAAGATGAAATTTCCCTAGCTAATTACAACCCAGGCTGTAGTTGTTTATCATTTTTTCTCCTCCGCCTGTCTAAGTTGGACTTTTCTTTGACTCAGTGAGAACCAGTGGGAGGACGCAATTAAATACTTTGTGAACTGTTGTGTAAATAGCTGCTATTCCCAAGGAAACATACCTTAAAGGCTCTAGAGCAGGTTTTTCTTAGATAAAAACGAGACCAAGAAATGAATTAACTTATTTTACCATTAATATTACATATATTCTAAAAAAAAAAAAAAAACCTGTTAAGAAAAGTGAAAACAAATGTCAAAACGCAACAACCTGTTTAACCTGGATGACGGTTGTGAGCCGTAATGGAGTTTGCTCAAAAACACTTAGGATCTCTTTAGGTAAATGGGAAAGTGACTAATTCCTGAAGAGATAGAACCAATACATGAAAAGCCATTCAACTCTCCCTTTCTTTTTTTAAATATTTGTCAGCTTATTTTGTTGATAATTAATTTTAGCTTTTTTTAAATGACGCTCAACCTCAACTCAACTCAACTAGAAAAGCAATGTATGAGTTCATTTCACCAGTAATATTTCATTTATAATAGGTAATCGTAAATTGTTGCTGTTAAACAGCGTGATGCAAAATGAGTTTTTATCACTATCAATGTATGAGCATTGATGCATGAGAATGAATAATCCTGTGTGGTTTGGAAGAAGGTGATGTGTCTGGTGTCTGTGCAACTAATCACAAAAGCTATTAAGCTAGAAGAAAAAAAAGCCAGAACACAGCATGTAAAGTAGTGAGAGGTACATATATGAACAAGATCACAACACTACCACACAAAGAGGTGGTCAAAAGCAAGGCAGTCTTTTAAGGTAACCTTTGGAGCTGAAGTGATAGTCTGCCGAAAAGTGTCTCCCCAGGTGAGACATTCTGAAACACCGTTCTGTATGTAAGTGGAGGCTCTACTATTTGTGTCTGTCTGGGAAACGGTGAGCTTAATGAGCACAGTCCACAGGCTATTTATTGATCTCTCCCAAATCAGCATTGTGGGAGTTGCTGAGATAATTGTGCTGGGCTTTGCTACAGACTAAGAGAAAGAGGGCAAGCAATGATAAAATAAATAAATAATTTTATTTTTAAAAACAACTCAGTTCCTAGAGTGAGCTGAACAACCCTTCAAATTAAAATGGCAAGCACTGAGAAATGCACACATTCTTTGCTGCTTCACGTCATTAGATCAAGCCCGGTATCAACAACAATATATTTTGTTACAGAAGTCTTAACCTTGAAAAAGCCATGAGCCGCGTTTCTCTGTCCAAGCCAAAAGGAAGTATCCTCAGGAATGTCCATAAAGGGCGCTTCCACCACGCGTTCATAGATCCTAAGAGGAGAATGCATAAAGGGGTTAGAGCTAAAAATCTTTAACATGTGACTAACACACACATGTACTCTTTTTTATTGTATCAGACTCTCTCCATGTTGTAGGACCTGCCCTTTTTAAATCCTCCTGTACATTTTTTATTTATCCCCCAAAAGAATGGTACAAACAGTCATCGCATCTCAGCAGTGCACATGGTGACGCCGTCTGCTTTATTTTTTGTGCCAAGGAGCATCATCAGCCACAAACACGGCAGTAAAATGATACAACAGGTGCAAAAAGAAAAGAATAGATTACTTAAACTTAAATGAAATCCTGGCAGCTTCCATTTTGCATTAAACACTTGTAGAAAGCAGCAAGCAGAATTGTTTGATTTGGCTTGATCCATTATGACGCATCAGTGATGCAGATTTTCATCACTGTATTGGTCTAAGCTATAGAAATGAAGGTTACAGTATAATTCTAAGAATGCATCCCACCCAAATGTAATGACGGTTGCATTAAATGGGGCAAAAAGGAAATCCAAAGCCATTTGTAATCCAAACGGAACAGATGTTTAGATGTTACGGTAAAAATGTATACAAATATAATTTAAAGGAAATCATTATAAATCCTCTCTTAACTCTCTCAGATGCAAGAACCTGGAAGCTTCTTGTCTTTCATCTCGTTAGTTAGAAATCGTCTAACATTTTCTTTCAAGTTTACAAGTGCTGTTTTGTGTTGTTTTTAAATCAAGTACATGTTTAGCTTGTGGTGTTAACAAGACAACATGTGGAAATGTCCAAGGAGGAGAACATCTTTGTAAGGTGAGCTCTATGAATTACAAACCTCTTACCTGTTACAGTCAACGTGTAAAATGACATGAGATGCACTGACAGCGACAGAGACTTTGTGCCATTGGTCGTCAGCCAGGCTGTAAGGGAAAACCTCGGTATGGTCCTGGTGGCTTTTGGTGCGGTAGTGAAGACGCACCTCACTGCGCTGTCCACTGCTCTCAAGCTCCAGAAACCTAAAGAAAAATAGCAGCAATGGTTACATTATGATGCATCATGATGGTAAGTTAAGTCCATCATCAGGTAAATGCATCAAACATTTCAAAATGTGTAGGTCTACAACAATATTTTAAATCCGACCCCATCGGAAGCTAAACTCATTCGTGGATGACAGATGCATCTTCAGCAACCCCCGACAACGGAGCACATGTGATTGTTTGTGTGTTTACATTGGAGTATTAGTATTCAGGGAGAATCCTTTCCTCCCCAGCACTAAGATTTACACTCACACACACACACAGACACACACAGACACACACACACACACACACACACACACACACACACACACACACACACACACACACACACACACACACACACACACACACACACACACACACACACACACGTCACCTCTGCTTTTAAAAGGCAGACTTAGTTAAAGAAAAGTTGTTTCCTAGAAACATCATTCAAAGTAAAAAGGAAAGGAAAAAAAAAACACTCATGAAAGAGTAGCAATGAAACTGATTTATTTGCAAACCACATCTAATAGATTTACTCTCCCCTAGCCATGCATTCACATTAATCCTGGCTCTGGAAGTGCACTCGCTTACACTTCTGATGCTGAATTAGTCCTTGTCACATTTCCAAATGAAACCATGCAGCGCTGCTTTGTAGAATCTGAGCGGCTGGGAAAGCTAATCAGCAGTGGGGGGAAAGTCATTAACATCCCTGGGAGCTCTTTGCACAGGACTGACTTTAATGTACAAACTGTTCAATCAGTGCGTTATGTGAAAGTCAGATTGCTGTTCTGATCGTCCAACGGCTCAGCTAGCACAAACTAATAGAAACATTAGCATACTGGGTGCAGATAGGGTTCTGAAACTCCACGCTCGCAGAATTTGTCAACGACGAAAAAAATACATCAGCATTTAAATGGAACTGCTATGTTTATTTACCTAGTGTGTAAAACATGCAGATGCAAACTAATTACAGACGTTCAGCCTGCTGATACGATGATGTCAAAAGGAGATGTTATAAATGTCGAGTACATCTATAAATAAAGCCAATCAGATGGATTTATCACAAGTCGGCTTTGTAGCATGTTGTATTTCGGCCATTGCTCCATCTCATAGTATCAACATCTACCTCATTTAACTTGGACAATGAAAACACATCGGTTTTTAAAGTGCACCAGTTCTTTCTGAAGCAAGACATCAACACAGCGTGATGCTACCGCTCTTGTGCTTTAAAGTTAGGAGGGTGTTCTCAGCCCTGCAAGCTTCCACATGTTCCCTTCATATTTATCAATAAGCACATCACATTCAACAAGAACATGATTTCTGTTCCATCAGACCACAATGCATGTCTTAAAAAAATTTTGTGGTCCCTAAAGCTATTTAAAAGCTTTCATTTAACTTTTTTATGTTGATTTTGGAGTAATGGCCTCTTCCTGTCTGAGGGGCCTTACATTCCAGGATTTGTTGACCGATTTAAAGCTGAGATGTTTAGTTTAGTGTGCTCCTGACAACAAATGTGTGGGTGAACATCATGGCGGCTTGTAAGGGATTTAAACAAGTCCCAAAAGAGTTTAAAATTAACCTTTAAACAGTATGAAAATATTCTAAAACATTTTAACATGCTTTGGTCTAGCATTCTGTGAATTTTCACTCTTAAAGCAGATCCTACGATTTCATCACAGTACCATCACCAAGCTTTTTACCTCTATTTACATGTACAATCAGGAAGAAACTGCACAATTGCTTATGAAAGGTGTGCATTTGGAGATATTTTGCATCAGCAGGATGAGGACAACATAGATCCTACTATGACTTTTCACTATGTATGAGAGCGTGCGTGAACAAAACTTGAGACCATTCATTGGGAAAAAAAATTAACTGGATTTCTCCCTGCAGGATGAGAATAACCCAAAATATATCAGTAAGGACAAAAAAAGGGAAGAAAAATGGGAATCCAACATCCTTATCATTTTCAGATCATGTGGTTTGAATTGGCTTTTTATGCAAGAAACTCCTAAACATTCAGCTTAAAATTAGTAGAGGACAAACTTAACTCAGAGACTGGAAGATGGTTCTTAGAAATTCCTCACTGAAGTAATTTTAACTTTAGGTAAAAAACAATTGTTTTCATTTATATATGTTTTTTAAAGTGTTAAAACTTCTAATAGCTGGTTAGGTGAAATTAAATCACGTACTTTAGCTGGGACCAGTTGGGACAAGTTTCTTAACTTGTGACCATGGATTATTTATTTTGGTGATATCTATTTTTTTACACATGGCCTACATTTAATTATACTTAAAATACATCCACTTCTGAACCTCATTTTAGTTCATTTATTGATCGAAGCTTAAAAACCATTAAGATCCTTTTGACCCTTACCAAATTGCTCAAAGTTGGTGCATTAAAAAAATAAAAGTGATAGAAAAAAATCTCAACATTTGTTCTGGCACAAAACATGTTAATCTTATTCAATGTCAGAGTGGGAACTATTATTTGTCTTCTCAAAATGTAGATAAAGATCTGGTTTTGAACTGCAATAGTAAACCCCTGCTTCACATGGCCTGTTCCTTCACACAGTCGAACATCACCTCAGCTCCTAATAGGTAAAATGTATTGAATTCTTGAAAACCTTTGTATGTTATTTTTTTTATAATCCTTTATTAAAAACCTTAAAGTGATATTGGAGTCAACAAAGATCAGTAAAGGACAAAACGTTACAAAAATTGGAAATTGACTACAACATTCAGATCAGAGCATATATAGTTACTAGTTTCAAACAAACAGTGTAATGATAAAATACAAGTGCAGTTGCCATACCTGTGCTCAGAATGGTGGATAGAGAGAATGACTCCTGAGTTGAGATGATCCTGTTTGAGCGTTGCAAGCACAGTAAACTCATTCTTGCCTTTGAGTTTGTGGACCATTCGTTTTGAGACCCCGACAGGAGCTTTGACCTGTCTTGAAGTTCCTACAGTGAAGACAGGTAGATCAAAATTATTTTATGCCACTTATTCAACACTTCTGGAAAGTGGCTAATTTGTATTGCTCCCTCTTCAATATAACCAAGACATGAGCTTTATCATGCGACAGAACTAAAATTATATTATTTGGTATAATAAGACACATTTCAGTTGAACTATTCTTTGGCGAACAATTCAACATGGAACAAGTCTCCATTAATGCTTTTTAGGATTTTGGCGTTGCTATATAATAAAATGCCTTGTTAAAATGGTATTAACGTAATAAAAACTATATACGGCATGAAAGATTTGTCATAATTGTGTGTGGTGTTAGTGTTCCACTGGAATTATTAGCAAATAATCAAACCAAGAGTAAATTTCATACAGTAAGAATGTCTTAAGTATTACAGTCATTCCCTACAAAGCTGAGCTCAGTTCGAGGTGTGTAAAAAAAAAGAAAAATAATAATTCCTAATTCAGAAGATAAAATAAGATTGTTATCCTATTATATGACGTGGGTGTCTGAACATTTGTACTCTAGCAATTGGAGTCAGATAAGGTGCAATAAAGTCTTATCAGTTCAGCTTCCATGTTTCTGTCAAACTACCTATATGAAATGGTTGTTGCCTGGCTGGCACACAAAGTATGACATTGTTTTTACTCTAAAAGAGGGTTTCTGTGACTTTTAAGTAAAATTAGAACGTGTGGATCTCCCCGACTCAACAAGACACGGATAAGTCTATAAATACCTACATAAACGTTTAAATTGATATGTGTGTGTAATTCAAGGGGGTTTGGTGCTACCTCGCCCTCTAGCTCCGCCTTTGCTAAGAGGGAGTGGGAGACTCGCTACGCGACACCTCAGTTTGCTAAGGCGGCTAACGCAATGCTAACGTAGAGTTTGCGTGTGTTTGCGTGCTTACACGTGCATTGGTTTGCTGTCCGGTATGTAAAAAAAAACAATAAACGGAAGTATCGATCTACTTCCTTTAATGCCTTGCAATCGACCGGTCGATCGCAATCTGCATATTGGGCACCCCTGCCTTACACTATATCTTCAGAGGAGATGTTTTTGATTATGATGACATGAAGCGACAATGCTGAGAGTTCAACATGCAAGCTTGTTGACACGGAAATTGTTCATGTGTAATCTGAATGAGTCAAGAAATTCAGTACTAAGATCTATGATTGTATAACACATGGTAAATCAAAGTACACGTTAAGCTTTAAAAAATAATAATAATAAGTAAATAAACATTGGAGAATGATTTAATGAAAGACCAATTTTGTCTAAAATACAGGTGAATTAGCTGTTTTTTACCTAAGGGTACAGTTTTCTCCCCAATATTCTCTTATTCAACCTCTGAAGGCAACCTTTTGCATTGACAAAAAATAAAGGCACTGAATACTTTTGCACACCACATTTTTCAGTTTTTTGTTAGCAAAAAATATTTTTAAATAATGTTTTATTTACTAGACCACTTTGTGTTGGTCTTTCACATAATTCCAATAAGACCTTTTTATGTTTGCAGTTACAATTAGAAATTTTTTTGAAAATTTCAAGAAGTTGGAAAGTGGATTGGAACCCGCTGTAGAAAATAACAACATTTGTTCAATCAGACCCTAATATTTAGGTATATATAGAAAAAAGAAAATTATTCAATGAATATAACCTACTGCTAAACAGTTTTTACCACAATACTTAAACTTCTCTGCTCCTCAGACCCGCAATCATACAAACATGATGCCATTCAAGACCAACTTTTGTATCAAAGTATATCCTATGTTAAATTGTCACATTCAAAAATTTGTGTAAAACTGTCCACCCACTCTTTTTTTCTGCTGTGTTCACATTTAATAAATTTTCGGAGAAAACAGGAAGTTGGGACGCTTGACGCTAGTCAAGCGCGTTTGAAGCGTCTGACCTTAAAAAGTGCACAAAATATACATGCGTCCAACTTCAAGCATTAGACGCGTTTTGGGCTCTCCAGACGCGTTTGGTGTGAATGCAGCATTGTAATGGAAAGAAAAGCACGATAATCCTTTTTCCACGTATGTGAGTTTTACTCTTTATTGTTATTCCATCTAATTTTCTCCTCTTTATCAAAGGATCACAATAGGGGGAGATTCATGTATATTACAACAACGGTTAGGTTCTCTGCCATTGGCTGACCTGAGACAGATGGCTCAATCGCTGCAAAAACCATTGCCTAGCTTTAATCTGTTGCAATCTGCAGATTCTGACAGTAAAACTAAATCCAAATGGTACTGTTGGGAATAATCTGAGATTAATTTACTTTTTCTCTTTTTTTTCATCCAAAGCTATAAATAGGTTTCCTTACTTTTTTATTTTGCCAGGCCACAGGCTGAACAGTGATTACTATGAGATCTTAATCTTGAGCAAAATAAGCACAGTGGGAGCAGGTGTCAGGGCGGGTCCGATACAGAGGGGAGGCCGATGGGCGGGGAGAGATTGGGGTACTGAATCACCGGGAAGCTCCAACACTGGGATGATCCACAATTTGGCAGCCAGGAACATTTGACCTATAAGTGACTGACTTTCAACGCCATTCTTTACACGTTATGGGCAAGAGGGCTGTGTCAAATGGCACATCAGGGGATTATATGGTTGCTCTGCTCTCATTTAGTTGCTGTGGTAAGAATAATCTAGATGAAGCTGGCTGTAAAAAGCCCTTAAGATTAAGACGAGCAAACCAGCAACATCTCCGCATTTCCCGAAAGCGTACATGAATGCACCTTTTAAAGCTGTGATGAGCCAGTCAGCGTTTCCTTGTTCCCAAATCAATGCAGCCCTGCTGAGGTGGCCTTTGGGTCGATTATATATTGGCAGGCACTGGGATGGGGCGGCCACCTGCTCCCAACGACCACCATGATATGAAATCCTGACGATTTAGGGTACTAAATATAATCAGCATATTTTAAAATGTAATTCTTGTAATCCGTTTGGTATGTCTGCAGGCTAATAGCAGCAGCTGATGTGCTTTTTTTTTGTTTTTTTGGAGCACCAAAACCCTCAATACTTATCACATATTTAGAAAACATGGCTTGTTCTCTAATTGTGAAAGTACCAAAAGTAATCCTCATCATTTAACTTTTTTAACTAGCTAAATGTATTTTTTGCGACAGTCTCACAAGTTTGCCATACAACTTAAGACAAAAAACAGCATCATGAACAACAAAATGATCATTTTCCTCCATCTTTACTTGACCAATACAAAGTAGCACTTTGTATTGGGCAATTACACATAATCCCAATATTTCCTCCAATATGTCAAAAAGTGGTAGTCAGAAATAAATCTCCTGCCACAAATCCTATAACTTTTTGCCACAATGGTATTCTCTCTACTCTTTTATAAATGTGCAATTACTAGTTTATTTGAGATTAAAGGAATTCTTGATGCTTGTTTAGATAAGTGAAAGTTCCCTTATGCTAATAACATGTTTGGTCTCATATATTCTCTTGTAATTGGAGATATTTTACTAAAAACAGTCTTACAAACACTGGGATGAGAGGATGAGATGTGGTTACTATTGTGGGCAAATAATATGGAATTTAACTCTGAGTCACCTAGTGGTTTCCCAGAACAAAACAACACCTCCTACAACTTGTCCACAAGCAATCTCCATCAGTTAAGACTGCGTAAGCCATAACATAAGATTCAAAACCCAGAGCCAACAGTCTTCTGCATTTAATATACTATCAAAAGCAGACATGGAATGAAGACATCACTACCTCAAAGGCATTTAAAACTATTTTAGCCAGGATTGATGTTTCCTGGTAAGGGAAAAAAAAAGAAAGAACTGAGCTTGTTCCACGCAAGACATTTTATCTGCTACACGCACAGAAAGGCGTCATAGCCAGGAGAAAATCTTGCAGTAGGATTCACAGCAACAATAAACGTTCGGGATATGGCATACACAAAAGCTTCCATTACTGTCAAAGCTCACACAGATTGCTGTTAGTGCACGCCTGCAGTTAAACAGGTGCAGGCTGGAAGATGTAAAATAGAAGGTGAACACTTTCACCACCCCGCAACCGTCGAGTCAACATAAAGAAAGAGATAAACACAGAGGGGAGAGTTTTAGCAAATTCAGACACACAGCCAAACACAAACAAAAAAGCATTGAAATGCTCAATAGAGTTCTGGTCAGAATTACCGGGTCGTCCTGAATTCAATTTTCTACCGATGCTCCCAGGAAACTTTTACAGTGAGTTATTTTGGCAGTATAACATTTGCGGTGAATAAAAGCATGGCTTAAAAGTGGTTTACCACTAAACAATTACATTTCCCAATAAGACTCCATCTTGACTAAAACACAGAAGAGGTTCCATCATACTGTGGGGTTGTCTTGCTGCCTATGATCAGAATCTAATTTCTCAAATCTAGTCCTACTAAAAAAATAAACCTTATAAATTCATTAAATGTAGAATCAATTAGAAAAAAAAAATCCAGTTTGTTTTGACCTGTAAACTCAACAAAAACCATCACATGCTTTATTTCAGTTTATTTAGGTTTAAATTAAACTAAGAAAAAGGTTTGAGATCTAAGGTTTGATGCATAACTGACAATAATCTTGTGATTTCTTAATTTTATGATGGATTCAAAGCTACGGATTATCTTCAGATGTAAAGGAAATCCAGAAATGGGTGCAGGCTATTTAAAGCTGGATGGGTGCATCTTTGAAAAACAGGAAACATTTAAGTAATGTGTTTTAACCAGTGATAAACAATTATTTTTCTTTTTTTACTCAAGGTCCAGAATTCACTGAATAATTGACAGAAAGAGATTATCAATTTTAAAAAAACAATAAGTGAACCTGCAATGACCTATGCCCTCAAACACCAACATTATAGCTATAATCTAAACAAATTAAACCAGCAGCTACATTTTCTAAGATTTAAAGAACCTTAGAAGAAGCTCGGGATTCTAGCTGTTATCCATACTAGTTATTAATATCTTTGAATTAAATGTATGAATTTCGTGTTATTATTGTGCTCAGTGTGCTCTTTTTAAAACATTTTATATTAAATACAATCTACATTTGCTTTTTCGACACATTTTCCCTGCGGCATCGGGTCATGCCTCCTTCATTGCCCCCCACTGTGCTGCAGGCCATCTGGATTGTCTGAAGCAAACAACTCACCCCAGCCCCCCTCCGGTGGCTTCACTCTTCTGGAACAAATACTAAACAGAACGAAGGGCACCTCTAGGACTGCTTCGGCCAGCAATTTCTCCCCAATTCTCAGATCGCCTCCTCACTGTCTGCCAATCTGACATTTACACATACACTGCGCTAATGACTGCATTCCAGCCACCCGACTGTATAACCGCCCCGAGGGAACAGAAATCAGTTTCTCTCCATGGTCACTCGCTCTCCTGTGTGGATCGGGTTTGCCTCAGAAGTCAGCAAGCAAAGATGACTTTGACCATAGGGAGTTGGGGATAATGCGTGCGTGAGTGCGTGCGTGTGTGAGTGTGTGTGTGTGCAATGCGACCGAGTACAGCAAGAAGCACTATGTTGAAATTACAGGAAAACTGCTTAAAGGTTGTCTGAATGCAGTCAGGTGACTCTCTAGAATTGGCCTTAGGATTGCATAGTATATTTAAAAAGTTTTTTATGTCTATGATAACAGAAAAAAAAATTGCTTGATATGGTTATTTAGTGTTGTTTTGTTTGTGGTATTCACATTTAAGCCTAGATGAAGTGGGTCCTTAGGCAAGACCCTTTGCGCTACTGCCTACCTGGCGCCTGCAAAATGGCAGCCCCGGTGTGGTTTACACCAAAAACAATTTCCTACGGGATCAATAAAGTATACATTATTATTATTGTTATTATTATTATTATCATTATTATTATTATTAAATAATACAACCAGCAGATTTAAGCTTAAAGTAATTTTTTTAATTTGAAAAAAAAAAAAATTCTGACTAAAAGTAATAATAACATTTTGGAGGGGCCCTGACAAAATCCCAAAGGGAATCTGCTATAGAATACGTCAAAGCAGTTTAGGATTAAGGTAATATAGTTTAATATTAAGAGTTTACAACCTTTCATCAAATTTGAATGTAATTAGAAAATATAAAAATTATGATTTTAAACCATTGGATTTTTGGATTGACTATTCAATAGGATTTACTTTTAGACATAGTATTCATTAGTTGGGTATTTAGTTTTTTTCACTTTCTGTTGCTATCCTTCCACATGATTTAAGTCAGTGAATGTTCTCGGCGAAAGTACAAAGAGGGAATTTCCCACTGAGAAGACTTAAACTTGAAAAGAATCCCACTGATCTCCTGTAGCCAAACCTTAAAAGCTGAAGAGTTTAACCTTGAACATTGTTTCCCATCAGTTTAGTTAAACTCTCTTTGTAGCTAAAAAAAAGAGAAATAACCCATCTTCTATGGATAGGCCAGAGCAGTTCTAAAACCTAAAAGTAAAAGTTGACCTCAATTAACTATTCAGTACTGGTCAAGAAAGACCAAAGGCCTTTTTGTTGTAATGTTTTGCATGTTGGTTTTTAATTTTTCGATCGTTTAAGTGAGAAATTTTAAATCACGTCACAAAATCCATGCTAATGTTAACTAGCATTAATTAAAAAGTTGAGGAGCTACGATGAAGCTGTAATTACTGAAGATGCTTTTTACTCTAATATTGCAAAAATCAAATCCACTGCAAACAAATGTCTCCAGGAATCACACATATAGGAAATAAGTTATGAAGGTCAAGAAAGCTGCGTATAAAAAATTATAAATTGAGTTATTCTTCAGTAGCCCTTCAGTGAATAGCAGCAGCATAAAGCATCTATAAATCGAAAACTATAAAACTGGCTATTATAGGAGATTACCATCAAGAAAGTTCTGTTTGTCTCAAACAGCAAACATCTGGAAAGAGGTGCTCTGGTCAAATGAAGCAACTATGGGCTTTGTGCAAACCCCTATATATGGCAAAATACTAGCACTGAACATCATGCATTGTTTCTTGGAGATGCATTCGAACTAGGTAGACTTTCGAGAGAATTTCAATGGAGATAAATACAGGTCAATGCTGATGGAAACCAATGAGAGGCAGTAAAGCACTTGGTAGTGAGGCAGAGATTAGTCTTTTAGAAGGACAAATATCCTAAACAAGCTACCAGAGCTATAGTGATATGATGTGGAGTAAAAAAAAATAGCAATTAAGATATGGATTGTCATTAATCAAAATTTTCCGGACTGTCTTTATCATTACACAACATCTCCACCACCCTGTAGTCTATAGCATCTTAGCCACTAAGCATATACTATCAGGTAACTTGACTATGTTATGGGTTGGCACAGAGTTATTGCATGATGCGTGACATATTTAGCTTTTTCCACACACTTATAATAGGATCATAATTATACTATACGAAGCTAGTTTAAATCTGGTTATATGTATGTGTCTTAGAGCCTATTCAATATCTAAGGCTTTTTTCAATAAATAATTTTTTTTACACAAATATCCACATCAATATAGACATCTAAAAAAAAATCACAATAAAGGTAGGTCTATAATGTCCTGTCGCTGGTGTCTTGATGTGGATTCCTTGAATAAATGGGCAAGACTTCCAGGTTTCCCATCATGCCACACACAAAACAGGCATTTCTACACAAGTCCAGAATGTGTTTTTATTTTTATTTTTTAAAGGTGCCGACAAAGCAGGGTAACAATGTTCACCAATTCAGGAGTTAATACCAAACCATCATTTAATATAATTATTTTCCTACTCGACAGCTTTATGACTCATTTAATGGTAGTAACACAAAGAGCAGGTTTGAGGGTGTGGGGGAAAAAAAAGTCCTGCATTGGTGTTAACTGTGAGCTTTACCACTTTAAAGCTCCAAGCTAGTAAGCTTAAATATAATATCAACATTGCAAGGGTCAAACACCTCCTTACATCTTGTGTCTTCACTACTAGCAGCTGCTCGGGTTAGTTTTATTTTGGAGACACACTAATTAGGAACACACAATCTCGCAATCACTTATCCAGTGTGCCTGTCGTGGTCTGCAACGTCTTCCTCGCACAGACACAAAACAGAGAACTCACACACTCAGCGTGGCTGTATAATAAATGAGCCTCTTCCATCCTGTTGCACTTAACTGTCGCTGCAGTCAGCAACATCATAAGCACAACAAACACAGAAACATCTTACTGGCAGTATTCAGTCAGTGTAAAATCGCTGCTTCAGAGACTGACAGGATTCATATTCACAAACCAAGGCGCATGCACACACATACACAAACTGATGCAATTACCGGTGATTCGAGCGTTGCGGCTCAAAGGATGCTTTAAAATTGTCCTGTTTGCTCTACGAATGAGTTTGATTCGTACGCTTGCATCCACACAGGTTGGGTGAGGGAGCGCTGGGGGAAGGGAGTACTTCTGGGTGTGGCCCCCTTTCTTTTAGTTGCTATTGTTGCTAATGTGTGACCATGTGGATCCTGAAAACAGTGTGGGCGAGTGGATGATTTGATAGTTTGTATCTGGGTATCACCTGGCACAGGGACATTAGAGGAGCGTGGCCTGGGGGCTTTTCTCTCGCTGAGGTCTCCTAACGCCATGCAGTGTAGTGCTGACAGCTCCCTTCAAAGAGCCTCAGCAGCTACTTCCCCCCCTTTCGACTATACACAGACATTCTTCTTATTTACCCGTGCACAAATACGACCCTACTTTGCCAGACAAAGATCCAGTGATATCGCAGATATATGCACATATTCTGGATGCATTTCATTATAGAGGATGACTCTCATCCTCCTTCCTAAACTCAGCAGCACAGAGAGCCACAGCCTTCCCCCTCTGGCAGCAGGCAGGCAATGGAGAGGACTGCCACGGATATGTTCTGCCTGCTATCTAATGAGCGTCGGAATGTCACTGTGGGGCCTGTCGGCTGGTCCCGGCCAGCGTTCACACAAGTGATATCAACACAGTCTATCAAACAGCTGGCAGACAGCATCCCCACATTTTCTCTCTCATCCCGACTCGGCATCTCTGCTGAATGAGGCTCTCTCTCTCTCTCTCTCTCTCTCTCTCTCTGTCTGTTTCTGATAACAAACAAGCAGAGGCCCAGGTCTGCTCTGCTCCGCCTCTCCCCCTTCTCTCTCTTCCCCACCCAGCAGCAGCATCAGCATCGCCGCATTTACACAGATATCCCGAATGAAGGATGGAGGCGAGCTCTGCCATAAATAGCGCACAACCGCCCGCTCTACCTGACTGAGTGTGCTCAGTGAAAGTATAATAAGAAGGAATAGTGCCAGTAACAGTACTTTTTTTATAACATGTTATAAAAAAAACAAACAGTGGGTGATTCTTTCAATAAACGTCTATGTTTAACTCCCTCGCCAATCTCTCCCACCTGCCTTGGTGTAGAGTGCACCTTTTGACTGTCATCTACACAAAAGACATCAAATACCCCACGCCTTCAAGAGAATGCCGGCGCTGCTGCAGCACGGCAAAGCAAAGCCTCTCTGGCCGTGCGGGGAGATGAGAGGATATCAGTGAAGAGGACAGGGAGGATAAGACACGTTGGTAGCCAATTGGTGTGTTTCGATTGGCTCGAAGACGACAATATCCCTTTGAAACGGCAGACTTTGAGTTTTTCCTCTGAATCTACGTCATATCTTTCATTGTGATAGGTTGTCAGCAGCTTCATTTGGATTGCAATGGTTTGTAACGATGTAACAATAAGTTAATACCAACGCAAATGCAGCTTTGACATCTCCATTTTGCTCAACTAACTTAAGCATCCCAGTTGGTAAAGGGAGGATGCGTGACTTATTACCTTAAACAACATTGCACTGTTTTCCTTATAAAACAGTGGAAAACTACATAATCCTTCCAGGAGATCGTCAATAAATCAGGAAAGAAACTTCATCTCTTTGTAAACATATATATTATATCTTTACCTTCACATAACACAATAAGCTCAACATAGTTTTGCACAATCCTCCCTTTTGCTTGCTTTGTACACCCCTCTGTTTCATGACCTAATACTGCCTATTGTTCTGGCAGGTGGGACCCCCTCCTGAGCTCATTCCTGTTGCAGAAGAAAAAAAATCAGTCAACTGTGGTTTACATTTACTGTGCATATATTGGAATATACTATTTGGTGTACCCGTAAGGAATATACATGGGGAATAATTATAGGTCTTTAGGGCTATATGATATTTGTTATAAAAGTACTGAAGAGACACAGATGGGACCATCTCAAAAAATTAATCCTGTTAAATAAAATAGATAATACAGCTTGATCTAAATATTAAGATATATATTAAACTTGAATATTCCACAGAAGAAAAAAAATCGTATTCAAGAATTTCAGGGCAGCAATATGGTTGTCGTAAAATCACAATACAAGGTACAATACAGAAGGGCCCATATCATGTGCATTTATTTTACATATAAAACCAGAAACAAGCAGTGGGATTTATGTTTTGGTACCTTGAAAATGGAATGCTCTAGACTCGCTGTGGAAGCCCTGGACCTGAGTAACTCCATCAAAGCTTCCTTCTCCAAGTGCGAGTTCATCAAACAAGCTGATGCGCAGGGCAGGGTCCACCCCAAAACCTACAACTTGTGTCCAAACAAAGAAAATTGTTACAGAAAATGTAAAAAGCCTTCATAGTGGCAGGTTTTGCCCAAATTGGGTGCATTAAATACATTTTTTTAACAAACTTCTAGAAGTAGATTATGCAGGAAATATTCCTACTGTCTATGTCATCCTAAAGTCTACATGTTGCAAGACATTGCAGAAACACCCTACCTGAGGAGGTGCAAAATAAGCAAAGGACCAGACACAGCTGTATTAATCCCATTCTGACTGTATAGAAACAAAGATTTAGTCCATGTTTTAGTTTTATTATCCGCGTCCAGATGACTGTGTCATTAAATCCCCCTTTCAGAGGAGGCTGTTAGAAATCCCATACGCCAAGCGGAGGCATCATTACAACTTTAGATGCCTCAATCATATGGTGGGTGGGTGGATGGTTGAGTATGCCAGAGGAGGAAAGATTAAAAAAAAAAAAAAGCAAAGTCCTTTGGAGACAGACAAGAAAGAGGCAATGCAGTCAGTATGCAATTTAAAGCAAGGTTAGCTCCGGATGAAGCTTCCGCGGGACAGGTGGATGATCTGCTCAGTCTCAGCAGCTCAGCAGACACCAGGCTGGTAGAGAGAGGGGAGGAGAGAGAGAGAGGGAGGGAGAGAGAGAGAGAGAGAGAGAGAGGAAGGGAGAGAGAGTGTAGGATGGAGTTGCAGGGATTATGACTCCCCCTTCTGGACAGATTTCAACATCAACAACAAGATAAGAAAAGACATATATGACAATACAACTTTGCAACATAGATACAGGGGGATGTACAAGTTCTGTCTAAAAGCAAATAAAAAAACAAGATTTTGCTTCTCAGAAGACTTTAATACTACGTAAGAAAATAAAAAAATTGTCCATACACCCGCCTACTTGTCAGCAGTCCTGTTGACAGTCATTGACTCATGACTCATCATGGGATTTGATATAAACAAGCTGATGTATGTGTATTTTTAAAAGGTTGACTGGAAGGAAAAATTGCATTAGGTGAACGAGCAATAGGGATATCTATAGCCTGAGAAATGTCATGAAATAAAGACATTGTATGGGGTATTCAGGACATGTAGCACTATAAATGTCACTTTTTTTATAATTTTATATTAGGCCATTCCTAAACCAGAATTGTCAAGCCTTGGCTAATAAAACTAGATAATAAAAACTAGAACATATTTTTTATTCTATAAAATTGTGAGGTAAACCAATATTTTTTAAATACAGAATGACTCCAAGAATACAGTTTTGTTGCCAAAAACATTTTTTTTTTCCTAATAAAGGCACAGCTATGAATAAATGGGAGCACCACAACTACATATCTATCACTCCAAATGAGAGTAATAGATTAAGTTCTCTATGATTTTGGCATGACACAGGGAAAAAGTATAAAGACAAGGAAGACAGGGATACAGTATGCAAAAAGCCTAGATCTATCAGCAATCAGAAAGAATCAATAATTAGTTTATTTATATAGCACGAATTTACAACAATTTATTTCACGTCGTCTCAAGTGCCTTGAGATGACGTAAATAAATTCAAATCATTCAAGGATTCAAGGGATTCAAGGAGACTTTATTGTCATTTCAACACATGTGGTACATGAGATGGAACAAAATTACATACTCACGGTACAGTTCCACCCAAGAGCTAATATTAAAATAGATAAAATAAGTTAAAAAATTAAAATAAATAAAATAGAAGTAAAGTAAATAAAATAAATAAAATAGGAATATACGGTAGTAAAGTGTCTCAGTGCAGGTATAGTAAGGTGTTCATTATGTATTGTCCGTGCAGTGGTTTGTTCAGGAGGAGTTCAAGAGTCTCACAGCTTCAGGAATGAAGCTGATTCTCAGACGGGTTGTTCTACACTTGATGCTCTGCAGCCTCCTGCCTGAGGGGAGCGGAACAAAAAGTGAGTGTGTTGGGTGGGTGGGATCCTTCCTGATGCAGGTGGCCCTTTTCCTGCATCTGGAGGTGTAGATGTCTATGGTGCTGGGGAGGCTGACTCCAACAATCCTCTGTGCGATCTTCACCACCCTCTGCAGAGCTTTCCTGTCTGCAGCAGAGCAGCTTCCATGCCACACGTTGATGCTGGAGCACAAGACGCTCTCCACCACACATCTGTAGAAGGAGGTGAGGACTGAGCTCCCGAGTCCAGCTCGACTGAGCCTCCTTAGGAAGTAGAG
>JAVLVB010000487.1:345082-366233 GCA_032876305.1 Orestias chungarensis | reverse complement strand
ATATATATATATATATATATATATATATATATATATATATATATATATATATATATATATATATATATATATATATATATATATACCTGTATGGATAAATGGGGCTTTTGAGGTTGTTTTTATACTCTCCCCAACTCATTGTGAGACTATTAGAAGGACCTTTGTTAAATTGGATCTGTCGATTTAAAGAAAGGGAATGTTTTTGTACTTAGTTGTGTTAAATATTGCCATGTTGACTAAGCCATATTTTTAATTCAAAACAAATTCAGTTGATGATTGTTTTGTACAAGTAGTACAAAAAGGTATAAGATCAGAGGGTTTTAATATTTTACTCTAAACAGACACGTGTGACTGTTGTTAAAGGGGCTTATTACTATGCCAACATATACGCCACGTTCCCCTTAACTCTTTTATTCAAGCCACCTAATCGATCCACCTTACATTTCAATGCATTTGTTTAAAGATCGTCTGTCTCCAGATCTAGATGTGTATCTAAAGCTGGGGTAACTCCTCCAGGCCTTTTCCCTTATGAATCACTGGAATTCCCATTGAAGCCAGTATGGCATTGGAGTTGCCCAAGTAAACTCAAGTCTACTCCCATATATGTGACTTTACAACAGGCCCGTCTGGAAAAAGGACAATCAATATGTAACCGACCACAGTTGAGCCACATTTTACGGCATGATCTGAAGATTAGAGGAGTGGTTCCAGATTGGGTAGACGAGTTCAGCCCATTAGAGGGGACTAACTGGGCAATTAGTCACAGGCCAATTTGGCCGAACAATAGGGCCACACATTTAACAAGCTCCCCTTGCCAGGAGCTCCGCAGGGGTCTGTTGTTGGGCCTAATGGCTGTTATGTAGACAGTGTGTCTGACTTGGTAATGGGCCGCTTGCCCCCCAAACTCAGTGAATAAGTTTAGGCACCCGTCTCCTCCCACAAATGTTCACCTAAACGTTTCATGAGTTCAGAAATCAACAGAGATCCTCGCTTTTGAGGAATATAATCTCCATGATGGGATTCATTTAGCTTTAAATGCTTAGGCCCAGTTTAATATGCAACAAAGCGCAATACTATCAAAAAGATTAACAGCTTTTAAAAAATTCCAACTGTGTTATTTGTTTTGTTTTGTGATGGCTTAAGGGCATCAGAAATCTTTCTCTGACCGTGATCCTGGTGGCAGCTTACTTTTTTTTTGTCTGCGAAGATTAAATATTGACAGAAGCAGGACATCCTTTTAAAGTTGTTGGACACATGCGTTTCTACACATTGTTTCAATTTAACATGCCTGTTATAATTTGTAAATTTATGACTAAATAAATGTCTAAATTAGAGACCTCAAAATTTACCACTTTTAACTTTATGCTTCACACATTTTGAACATCTGTCTCCACAATCACTATGTAATCCTCACATGCACTCAGGAAACCCTGATCTTGTTAACCAGGCAGAGCAGTGAGCCTAAGTGTTCTGAAAACGAATTTGTCAGAGCGCCTGACAAAAATATCTGCACCCATTTACAAATTATTTGTGCTTTTTAACTTTAGTGTTTTCTATTGGGATTTGTTTAGACTAGCACAAAGTAGAGAACAGTTCAGTTTAAGAATAATGATGCATGCGTAAACAAAAACAAAAAAAGTCAGTGATGTCTGCAGGGTTTTTTAGAGTTTTTCTCAAACAATCAACCTCATGTTACAATACTGAGGTGTATGATCTTTGAGTTTGTCCTGCTCCCACAGTCTTGTTAAATTCTAAGACACTTTTTTCAGGATTAAAAAAATAAAAATGAAGATCCCTGTAGTCCCGAATTTCATGCTTAGATTATTATTCAGTGATGAAAACAGCATTTTATGTTTCAGAAAAGGTTTGACGTTCTTCCATGTATTTTTGCATCACCTCCATGACTCTGGCATATTCTACACGAAAACCTTTCAACAATGACCTTCTTGACTCTTCTACAAATGTCAGATTAGTAGAAAAGCCATATATTCCAGACTTTCGTGTTTCTCAGGATATTTGCTTATTATTAGGTCATTAGAGAACATAATGTGTTCTATGGTTAAATATGACTAATGGTTGATTACTTTGGCAATTTAGAATGGCTGCATTTGATTTAGTGACAGAGTAATGGAATATAATACAGGATACATAAGTACACAAAGCTATTCCATTTTCATAATTAAACAATATATTCTTAAAACCAAACTCCAAGTGTAATTTGACTGTTTTCATCTGAAGCGTTTACATTGCTGTGAAATTGCTTAAATCCACTTGCAAAACTGCCTTCCTTTCGTCTCACTTTAAATGTTTCAGATCGAACTTTTTGGAAAAAGATAATGTGTAAATACAAAAAGGACAATTTTAAGTGATTTACTTTAAGGGAAAGTCTATCGAAACATGGCTTCATTTAAAGGATCGATGGCAATGAGTCTTCGACATCCGTCACTCAGGAAAATTGACCCAGTCTGTTCCTCAACATCTGTTTTTAAAATAAGGTTGTCCTTTTTTTTTTCCACAGGTTTCAAACAGAAAATTTGATTGATGACCAGAAACATTTAGGTGACAAAAACCTATGAAATAAGGAAATCTCTAAAGACGCAAACACATTTTCAGGCCAATGTATGTTTTAAACGGTTACATTTATGTCTCAGGTCAAGTTATTCCGTTTTCTGGCAACATGGAGCAGGACGTGTCTTTGCACCACATCAAAGACTTTAGGAAGACAGGGAGGATGACAAGAAATCTGCACTGAAAACACAGATAACACTAGCCCCCCCCTTTCACCATCCTGCTGGGCTCCAGCAGGACTGACAGTCCCTGAACAGACTGTCAATAGCACTCAATTGTCACATCCAGTCTCCAAGCCTTATGGGCAGAGGCAGCCAGACTGATGCGAGCAGACTACCTGCTCCCCCAATCTTCAAAAACTATCACACCTAAATGAAACTTGTCCTGCTTCCATCTTTATGTGCTGCGATATATAAACAGAATGACATCTTTTAAAGTAAAAATTTTAAAAGATGTCAAATTCTTGGAAAACAATGTAGCTGGTATGTCATATCAAGCACAATAAATATTTTAACCACTCAAAAATAATTGCAGACACACATCTTTATTTTTTCCACTCTAGGCATTTTTGTATGACAAAGTCAATGTATTTCTTCATTTGGGAAGCAACAGTCAGTATAAGAACAGTCAAAAAGCCAAAACAATACAATGGAAATGAAAAAAAAAAAGAAAAAGAAAAGTGGCTTCAGTCATGGCACGTTCCTCCTAAACTCCTCCTTGGTTCTCTGCAATGCTGTGGAAGTCAAACAAAAAAAGACAAAGCAGATTTATTTGCAGCAAAACCCTCCAATTCTAATTACATGATAAATTACAGGGATTGAACATAATTAGTATGAAATGAACTGACGTTTATTTAAAATCAATAAATCTGACAATATAATCTAAAGCACAACTATGCAACAAGATTTTCATAAAAACAAATCTCTATAAAAGGTTAAGTAAAAAAGAAAATAACATCAGTTTACACACAATTGGGAATTCCTGAGAGACTGAGGAGGGTCACAGCCCAGATACGCCCCATTGCTGAAACAGTAGTGCAGCAAAGCCCTGAAGCAGGGATCCTAGAGAACGTTACAGTGTTAAACATGTTGTAGTGCATACCATCGAGAGTAACAACAAAAGGCATCAACATGTTTGCTCTGTCACTCACCCTGATGAGAATGTGGGGGTTCCCAACAATTATGAGTAGAGCTTTGGGACGAGTTACCGCCACGTTGAAGCGTTTCTGATTGGTCAGAAAACCCAGCGAACTCTGCAAATCATTGCCCTCTGCTATTTCGTTAGAGCGGACCTGGAGCATAACATCACATCAATTAAGTGACATTTGGATATTTTCAATCAGAAATAGCTTTAAAACCATGGCGATACATCTGATCAGTTCATTTGTGGTAAGGCAGTTGAATTATAACATTAAACTAAATCTAATATTTATTTATTATGGCATCTTAGTGAAAATCTGCCTTTTTATCCTGTAAAAATACTTATTATGCACAGTAACTCTACAATAAGCCTTAGTGTGTCATTTGCTATTTAATAAAGGTTAAAAGTATTCTTTATGACAAGTGATCTAGCTTTTTAGTAGAACGAAATCTAGTTAAGAGAAATGTTTCCAAGAAGACATCTTAGGCAAACATACATTGAGCCTAAAGTGCTTCTCAGTGTAACAATACAAAGTTGATCAGACTGAAAAAAAATTTGAAAAAAATAAAATAAAAAAACTTACCAGTAAAAACATGTAGATATACAAAATAAGTAAATGGAACACAGTCATACACCAAAATCAGTTCTAAACAAATGTATTTTTAGCTTTACAGGGCTGTACAGTGCGACATATATGTTGCACGTGCTATGGAAAAAGCTTTCTGTGCCATAAATAATTTTTTCAAGTAGCACTTGAGCGACAGCTTTGCACGGCTTTTTTTTTCTACTAGGAGCAGCAGAGCCATGTAACGTCACTATGCTACATAGTGGTTATAGTCCAGCGGTGCCCAATACCTCCCATCGCGAGAGAAGTGCATGTAGATGGCACTGCATTAAAAGAATGTAGATGGTCACATCCATCCTTGCGTTTGTCTTTTGATTCCCATACCAGGCAAAAAACGAATGAGTAACCGAATGACATACACAAGTCCTGCACAGTGGTCAAAGGGCTTTTAAGCCATTCTTCTTGCAGGATAGTGGCCAGGTCACAACGTGATGCTGGTGGAGGAAAACGTTTCCTGACTCGCTCCTCCGAAACACCCCAAAGTGGGTCAAGAATATTTAGATCTGGTGACTGTGCAGGGCATGGGAGATGTTCAACTTCACTCTCACGTTCATCAAACCAACCTTTCACCAGTCTTGCTATGCATTTGTGCATTGTTATCCTGATAGACAGCCCCGCATTCAGGATACAATGTTTCAACAATTGGATGCACATGGTCTTCCAGAATGGTTCGGTAGTCCGTGACAGTGACGCGCCCATCTAGCACAAGTATTGGGCCAAGGGAATGCCATGATATGGCAGCACAAACCATCACTGACCCACCCCCATGCTTCACCTTGGGCATGCAACGGTCTGGGTGGTACGCTTCTTTGGGGCTTCTACGCATCATAACTCTCCCAGATTTGGGAAAAACAGTAAAGGTGGACTCATCAGAAAACAACCCATTGTCCAAAGCCCAAGATTTGCGCTCCTTGCACCATTGAAACAGACATTTGGCATTGGCACAAGTGACCGAAGGTTTGGCTATAGCACCCCGACCAAGCATATTGACCCTGTGGGGCTTCCGACTGACAGTTTTGGGGAGTTGAGATGCACATTTAATTCTGCCGTGATTTAAGCAAAACTGGGTTTTATGTTTTTTGGACACAATCCGGGTTAGCACCCATAGATCCCTTTTAGACAGTTTCCTCTTCCTCTACAGTTAATCCTTTTATGATGTGGTATGCTGATATTACCCTGGATACTGTGGCTCTTAATACATCACAAAGATTTGCTGTCTCGGTCAAAGATGCTCAAGCAAGACATGCACCAACAACAGCATGAATGCGGGGACAAGACTATACTGTAGCACTACTTTTTGACTGAAGAGTCAAAGTCAACTATTTTTAGAATAAGCAATTACAAAAAATAACATGTCTGCAACCTTTTGCAATCTCCAAAAAAAAAAAGCTGCGACAGAGTTCAAAGTTTGTGTAATTTACAGTAGAGCCAGAGACGGTACAGCAGAGTTTATCCTTTTGAACATTCAACTTATATCCTTGATTTGAAAATGTCCCCATTTTGAAATTTGCAGCATAAAAAGGTCTAAACCTGTAGGTAATATAGAAAGAAACATAAATACTGAACTCCCGGCCAAAGAAACCAGCTGGCAGTTGAACAGCTTTGATATTCTCAAGTTCAAAGTTGTTTTAACAAAGAAGAAATCTGTTGGTGTATTTGCTCTGCCCTCACCCATCACCAGCTGGACAGCTCAGCATGGCTTCAAGGCAATTTATTCCATACAAGTAAGATACCTATATGAAATCATTTGGAGCCACTAAGGATGAACATCCAACCACTTATTGTAAAAAGAGGACAACACAAACATTTTTAAAACTGTGGAGCAATTTACCCTTCAAAAGGCTCGCTAAAATGTGTTTAACAAAATGTAAGTTGCAATTTTAAAAAGCAATTACCTTATGGTGTGTTTTGACCTACCGTTGACAAGATGATGACCAGAAACTCTTGTCCCTGGAACTCCTCTACTGAGCCCACTTTGATTTCATACAAGCCCACTTTACCCAACAGCAGACGAATCTTCTCACACTAAACGGCAAAATGAAAACAACCTTAAAGTCTAGTCAGTACACTGACCTCGATTGATTTCATTTATTTAACAAAGCCGGAGCACTATATGGGGCGGACATACTTGCTTCCTGTAGGGGGCGATGATGCCAATATCCGAGGTGTGGACGGGTTTGTAGAGCTTCTTTGCAAGCTGGCAGCAGTAGAGCATCACCTGCACAGCCTCTGCTGGGTTGAACCATGATGGGTTGTTGCACTCCCTCATTTCTGTGCCCTGAGGCAAACACCAAAAACATGGAAGACTTTCGATCGCCGTTACAAGGACGACCAAACTATTGCAGAAACGGGGACAAAAAAAACAACAACAAAAAAAACAGTGGCAGCTACACTTGTCAGTCCCTCCAGAATAATGCGAGCGCAGAAAATCCCACAAAATCAAAGAAAGGGGGCACGGTATGCTGGGCTGTGCAAAATTCTTAAAAAGTCACATATTTCTCACATAAATAGCATTAAAGCGCAGAAATTGCAGAACTATGTTAATTCCCCTGATTTTAGTGATCTTGCATTTTTTTGCAGAATTTTAAAATAATCTATTATTTTCTTACGTTTGACTGACACTAACTAACCCTGCAACCAAAAGTGAATGGTCCAGCAGTGACATCATTACGTGGGCCACCATAACAAAACACGTTTTGGTCCGCAGCGGTGACGTCAGCGCGGCCGCCATATTGGATGTAGCAGGTCTGCCCCGTAAACTAATAAAAGCAAATGAACTGAACTACATACAGCGCCTTACTACAGGGAGCTTTAAGTTAGTTATAACTGGCTTTGTTCGTAGACATATTCTGTATTTCCTAACAAAACAATTTTCATATTTTATACTTTTCCACTCTGCTCATACTACGTTATAGATTATCTTAAAATGGTCACAGAATCCAAGTCAGCTATGTTGTCATGTGTGCTGCTTACTATAAATGAAACAATGTTTGAGAGCAGCATGTTTATTCTCCCTACATTTTTAAACAGCTCCCAGGTTTTTCACTTTTTTCCACATTTTCTTTGCAGAAAACAGAACGAAATGAACAAAATCAAGGACTTATGCCTGCTTTTTTCTGTGGGAACTGACTTGTACTTGACTTGTTTAAAGGGCAAAAATTCTGTTTTGATTTTTTTAGTTTAGATATGATTTCTGCATTACCCTGACACCATGGAATAAAAGGGGGAAGCCTTTTTTTGGCAGGGTTTTCCATTGACAGAGGGAGTCTACGATTTCCCTTGGAGCTTTGAAGCACAGCTCCCCCAGGTAGAAGAGCTTGGAGGGCAGGGCAAGCAGGGCCTCGTGAGAACGATAGTTGTAGATTAACTTGGTCACCTATTAGGGAAAATTATGTTAGTATAAATGAAGGGCATGCTAAGCTTATAAATATTTCCCTATCAGACAACTGACCAGTTTAGGGTTGTATCCCCAGTCATGTTTGCTGTACAGTGGGTTGGTCATCAGCCGCTCCAACAAAGAGACTCCCAACCCGAAGGCCAAAGCGAGCTTGGATTTCACTATGGGACCCAGCTGGCAGGGATCTCCAGCCAGGACTATCTATGCAGGGAGGAAAGGGAAAAATGCTGATACGGCAACAAAACTGGACATGTATAACATGTTGGTTTAACGGACAAATATCATAAGAAATGTAAAATATCTGTTGTGGACTATATCCATCTGCTAAACTGCAGTTTAACTATAATGGCAGTATTCCTTTAACCACTTGAATACGTCATGGGATTGGTTATTTCAAAATGGAGTTAAAACAACCAAGCAATGTGTGAAAACAAAGCATCTTACACATCTGGTTCAGTTACATGTTAATATCTGGTTCCAATAGATGCATTTAATTATGGCCACTGTTAGATACAAATGTTTTAAAATAATAAACTTTCAACCAATTCAATATTTTTAAAGAATTGTTAAGATTAAACAGTTATTTTTAAGTTCAGATTGTTTAATAATGAGCTTGTAATGAAAGTAACATTTAGGCTTATATGTGGAATCACGCTTTTTCTGTAACCTGTCCGTCTCTCTCTGAGATTAGGCTGATGGGAATCAGAGACTCCGGCTCAATGGCTTGGCCAGCTTCATCCAGAAACACATGAGTAAAATGTCCCACTCTAAAAAACAAAACAAAAAAAATAATTAACAATAAACTAAAACTTTTGTTTGAAACAAACATTTATTGAAAAGATTTAAAAAAAAATTTAAAGTAAGAATTTTTGAGCATTATAGCATCTTATAGTGTTATTTCCTCAACACAATACCAGGGGTTTTGCATAATTCAATTATTTATTTATAAGTCTATGAAAAATGTTGTATTTTATTAACAAGAGTGCAAAACAAATTTTTTCCCTAAATGCTTAGGACAAATCAGGTCCTTTTAACTGCATTGTTGTATTTTTAGTAAATCTTGACCCAAACTTCCACATAAACACAAACTCAAATCCATTTGCTGCTGAAAATGAATAAATCAGTATCTAGTTTGTTTTACAAAAAAGGGCACAGATTTTTATGACCAGTAGCAACTTAACTTGCTAGAAAAAGATAAATGTCGATGCACAAAAAATAAAAATACAAACATAGCTCCAGTTAAATGCAAAAACAAGATTTTAGTTCATGTGTAATGAAGAGTCTCTTATTGGAGGGCATGCAGGCTATTAAGTTTCTTAATTATCCTATTTTCTTTCAGCTATCCACTTCACTGTAGAGTTTTTCAGTTCGAGGGACAGAGTGGAGCTATGGAATAACCATCATGACCAACCTACCACCTTTACCTGAGGGGGTAAGTCTATGCTTGTATATGTAAACCAGATGTTAAAGAGACATGTCAAAGAGAACATGTTGTAAGAAATGGCTGCTTTATCGTGATTATAGCGGGTTATCATTCCCAGCTCTAGACATTATGTAATGAAACTCCTTTGTAGTGCAGAAGCAAACCTGTAATACCGTGCTGAAGGGTGAGCATCACAGATAAGAGTTTCTTAAACAGACAGGGCCCAATTTCAAAGTGTCAGATACAGCAATGATCCAAAGTTGGATTTCATGAAAATGTACAGCATTTTTATAACAAGTTTACTTGATTGTGTTACAAATTGGCACCATGTTCCTTAAAATAAAATGCAACCCCACTTAAACTTTAATCTGGCCCGCAACATTGATCTTACTGTATTCCGACATTATGGAACATGCCAGCACTGGAGCAGGTGCTGACGACAATCCTGTGGTAAACAGCTTGGCGGATGTCTTCTCCAGCCCGTGAGTACGTTTGCAACACTTCGGGAATAGACTAAAAAAGGAGACAGCCAAAAATAACTGGATGTATAACTTGATCTCCAAAATATGTTGCTGTTTGAATTTGTGATGTCGTAACTTCATAAGTAATGAAAGTAGTTCCCTATAAGGAGACTAAAGGGGATATATTTTTTTAATCAGGTGTTTAACCCACACGATAGACCATCTTTGCTCTGCTGTTAATTGGTACCTCATTGTCCCTACAGGAGGCGTTAACCCGAGCCAAGCTTGCGCTGTGCAGAAAACCACTGTAATGCAGGCGTATGCATATGAGATCGGCGGCACTGTTGGATGGAGTGCACACCAGCACCCGACTGCTGGACAGGAAATGGTAGACCTGGCGGTTCAAAGGATTCATAAGATCAGCCAGGTAAAGACAAATGATTTGGACTGAACTAGACAATAGCAGAAGAGTCTCAGGACTGTCATATGAATAATGTGAATGCACCTGCAGTATAGTTTCAATGAGAGTGATGGTTTTTCCAGTTCCTGGAGGTCCAAACAGCACGTAAGGAACAGGGCGACATTCTCCCTCCAGGATCCGCTTCACTGCCTCCTTCTGGCAGGGGTTCAGGTCTGGGTTAAAAAACTTGCCTTGGCTGGGGATCGGTTTGGAGATTTTTTTTTCATCTTGAAAAATGTTTACATTTGTTAGAAAACTTTATATATATATATGTTACAAAAAAGTTTAAAAAAAAAATTATATACGAATGTAAAAATCAAAAACCTGCCTTTAGTCTGTGTGGTCTTCAAATTCACGTCAGACGTACTTGATGCTCCATTTTCAGTTGCTGGACTCTGATAATCATTAAAGCTTCTTAAAGTTATTCTCTTTTTAGTTTTTGGTTTTCACTTTTCATATGGCAGCCATGCCCTACCTCATCCTTCCATTCTCCAGTCCACAGCAGAGTCTGAGGGGTCACTCTGGAGGGGAAGAGAACTAAACAGGAAATTGACACATTTAACTTTGTGAGGCTTTATTTTTAAAAAGGAGTGTACCAAAACATTTTTTATGCAGAGGTAATTCAAAAAGCAATAAAACTGGCAAAAATGCTACATTCATCTTGAAGGTTATGCTCTTTCCTAGCCTTAACCCTCTGGAATCCCTTGACACGCCGGCGCGTCAAAATTACGTCGCAGACTAAATATGGCGCAGCAACAAAATGCAGCGTCGATGAGTCTGTTTCACCTTGGATAGAAAGTGGGGACCTCAAACTATATACCAGTTTTTAAATTGTGTTGATAGGCCTTGTAAAACCAGTTATGATAAAGTATTTACACCATACTTTTTTCGGAATATTTTCGTCACGTTCGCTGTGTGCACTTCATAGACACCGGAAAAAAACAGCTTTTCACAGAAAAAAAAAATTATAAATGAAAAAAACAACACAACAAACCTCCTGTCCTATTGGTTGAAAAACAAACCATGTTAATTAATCAAAAATCATAATCGCAAACCGCGGCATTTGGTCGCTACGGAACGAGGGAAATTTGTGGCGAGACGCAACAGCAGAGAGAAAGAGAGAGAGATAGCGATACTTAGTTTTGAGATTTCAGGGATTCAGTGTTTAGTTAGTATGGAGTGGTCTAGTTTACTGTCTTGTGTTAGAGTTTGGTTGGTTTTGTGAGATAAAACAATGAGGCGATTGATGAATGCGAAGTGGGCAGTGGAGCTCTTCTTCCAGCTGGAGACAGCTGAGGAAAACGGGGCGGAGCGCAAGTCATAGCCAGAAAGAGGGACCTTTTACAACTAAAGGGACGATCCGTGGTTTTCTTTGGAGGAAGAGAGAGAGAGGAGGAGCGAGAGGAGCCTCCGATGAGTCTGAGATTCGCCTAGAGGACGGGACGGCGATGGCAGGGAACGCCAACCAGGTCGCCATCTCCTCTGGCTCAGGCAGCAGAGCCAAGCATCAACTATGAGGCATTGCCTGCATTTTATTTAGTGTTAAATTACTTTGTTATGTGATGAGGGTGTACATAGGTTTTGAAATTATCAATTTGTATTTGCATCTTACGTTTTAAAATTAGTTTGCTAAAAATATTTGTGAGACATTACATTGTTTTTTAAATAGTTGTACAAAAAAGCCCGAGGTAATGCCTGCATTTTATGCAGAAAAAGTCATAAATTACTTTGTTCTGTAAATATTGTATGTTGGTTTTGAAATTTACAATTTATATTCTAAGATGTGAAAATGGTTCTTTAAATATATTTGTGGCTTTCACAGTAACAAATGACTTTTTTCTACTTGGATTTTATATTTTTGAGTGATTTAGGTCCACTGTGTTAATATGGTATGTCAAAAATGGAAAGATAACTTTCTTAAATAAATCCACAAAGGGAAGGTTGTGCTGAAAAAAATTATACCAAGCAATGGAGGGTAAACATTTTGTTAAAGATAAAATCAAAAGTAGTAAAAAACGGCCAATTATACCCTGGACTCCAAAGGGTTAAAGCAACGAAGATAAAATAACCAGCACCCCCTGGTGGATTTTGTAGTGCTCTGCTACCTTTGCCTTCCCAGTTAACAGTTCTGAATATTATCTATGTACAGACTTTTGTGATCGCAACTATTTCGATAAAAAAATAAAAAAATAAATAAAGCAAGAGCACTTTATCTATCTGGTTTCAATGTCCTTTTAGAATCCTTGCATTGCTGGAGGAAGGGGTGGCAACATTTTGAGGAACATAATATATTTGTCAAAAAAAAGGTGTCACAAAAGTTTGAGAACCAATGCACACATATTCTTAAGACTTTTTTTTGTGGCTCTTTTACTAATAAAATAAATTATGTTTTTATCTTAGAATGATTTAGATCAACATTCAGATGAACATCTTTCTAAACAGAAAAGGACACACAAGGCTCAGTGTATTCTGACCCATTTTACTTTGTACTGAAGATGAAACAATCAGGGTTTCACCCCGGAAAACTTCAGCGTCTGTATTTCAACGTCAGTCACCATGTATACAACTTCTGGTGAAGACAAACCGCCTCGTTAAAACAGACCCATTGCGAAGATGTCCCGTTAATAGTCTGAAAAGTACCAATTTCAATGGAAAGGATTAAATGATCATAAAATCTATTAGGAATAATAAGCTCCAAAATTGACCAGTTACTAATTTCACATATCTTTATTTTTCTACCAAAGTGTAAGAAGTCCCGTCTAGAAAAATAAAACACTACTTACTTTCCTCAAAGTGCTTCGTTATTTCAAGAGCATTGTGACATCGCCTCATGGGCACCCTAATATTGAAAACAACATGAAAAAAACATGTTTAGATGAAAATACATTCATTGTAAAAAATAAATCCAGAAACAACCTAAAGAGTCCAACAAGTTTTTTTCTTGCTTACCTGTTGTAGGTGAATTCAACATCGAGAGGCTCGCCGAGGTAGCTGTTGTGAAGGTTTGAGTTCACTCTCAAACTCACATCGTCCTCGTGGATCTGCACAGGAACATTAAAGGATTAAAGTAAAACCTCGGACATGTGCAGAGATGCTCCGGAGCGTCCCACCAGGTTTACCTCAGTGACATAGCTGATATATTCCATCTGCATACCATCGCTCTGCAGATTCTTCAGTAAAACTCGGTCCCCTGTGGAGCAGGCTTGTCAAAAAAAAAAAAACTATATCGCAATCAACAGAAATGCTGAAGGAAAGTAAAGAGCACAGCACCTATATTGAGAAAAGGTCTGCCTTCCGTCAAACCGAGCACCTCGAGGTGCAGGTAGCCGCCTCCTTTGCGGAGAAGTGCTCCACTGATGGAAAATTCTCTTATTTCTCTTTCTGCGTTCAGCTCTTCAAGCCAGAGAAGAGTTGAGAACCTTGAATACATATTTGATGGAGAGAGAACCTGGATATAGAAGGACAGGAAGCCACTTTAATTCATCTGCATAGTTTTATATCTACATTTCCTGATTTTCATTTTAAAAAAACGCAAATAAAAAAAACTCGACATGTCAGGAAGGGAGACACTGAAATGAGACTGGTTCTGAAATTGCAACATGTCGAACCAGGATATCAAAAGATATCAGAAACTGACCTATAGCAGTTTTTTCATACTCCAATTCAAATGTTTCAGCATTACGAATGCATGAACTAAGCCGTCGTTTTAGCCTGTTTAGCTACATAATTACCAGTTAACAGTCACACTAGCAGGTCCGAAAATGAACAAATGAACACTCAGAATAATCCTTTTCAACCAGCGTAAAAAAAGCCACAAAAAATAAAAGGTTGTTGCTAAACAAGATGGTTGGTTAGAGAATGCCGTATCCTAGCATTACAATGAAAAGATGAGCGTGATGTGTGGTGGAAAGAACTTTTTGGTGAGTAACGCTTTAGGAAGCACTGAATTACTGTTGATGTTCTGCACATCATAAACAAGGCATCACACACAACCTCATGTCATTACATCCATAAAGTATAGCTTTTGGGTTGGATGATTCTTTTATCTGATCCTTTAGAATTGAATAGGGTTTTTCTTCAGGAACGTGTGCTTTGATTTAAAAACGCTTTTATTGAACGTTTGTTCCACAGGCTATAAAATTAAAATGAAAGCTAAATGTATGCTCTAAAGAAATATGTTATAACCAATATTTTGTGTTTTATGAAATCTTTAATTTTTCAGTGACAATTTCATAACATCGACTGCCAGTGCTGTCAAGCCAAATTTATTAAACTCTTAACTTCGTGGTCAAGGGTCCACACAAAATCCCTTCAAGGGCTGCAGATGGTAAATCAATAGCTAATCGGGATCTAAATTATTCCACACAAACAACGTAATAAAGACTTAGCTCACCTCTCCCAAGCAGGGCTGAAGAACCAGCACATCCTTCTGGGACTCGACACACTCTCTCAGAGCTTTAGGCGCCGGAAAGTTTGGCAGGAAGTTCGGCAGCCGGCGCTTAGTGAGCCTGGAGGAGGAAGAGTCCAACAGGAATTAACATCTCAGGAATTAAACTTTATAATTTCCCAGATGATGGAAATGAATACTGGTCAAACTATGATTAAAGATGGATGCCAGGAACAGAGTTATAACAGAAATAGGTACTTAAATTAAATGTCTATTTCTTTAATTCCAATAGTTTATCGAGCAAGTTGTAAACAAATCCAAATTTGATTACAAATAACCATAAATGCTCATAGCAAATTACAAACATATGAAAAATGATTAATCTGGTGAGACATCAATTGTCTGTAAATTAGTTCAACGTGAAAAAAATCAAACAATTTTATACATCTTTCGGGAAACATTTTATTTTATGGAATTTGGAAAAAAAATAACACGTTTATGTACCTTGGAGATAATTCATTTGATTTTCCAGTGCTGAACGTTAAACATTCATATGTAAAAGATTTTAAGTAAGTTTTTGATACCTCGGTGCATCTTTGGGGGCAGAAACAGTGACCACCTGTGAGGGGGCTTTCGGGAGTAGCTTGGCATTACTGGGACAATAAGCCTCAGAGGGCTTCAGCAGTTTTTCATCCTCGCTGCTCACGGTGACCACTAGATGCCTCCCGATGGTGAAAGACGAAAAATGCAGCAGCAGCAGCTCAGTGCAACATCCAAGGCTCCTGGTGGAATCCCAGCATATACAGAAAAGTTAATATATTCATAAATCAAGCTCGTTTTTGTACATTTTGAGGAACTGAAACTGCAACTTTTTAGATTTTAAGTTGAATTGTTTTTTGACAAACCCAAAAAAGCATATTTGGAAAATTTGGAAGGACGACACACGGATTTTAAATCCTTTAGAAAGTAGGGAGATGATGAGTTGCATGAAGCCGATTAAAGGAAATCCTATTAGAAAACCTTTTTTAGGGGATCTATTCATTCATTCTAACTAAGCTCGATTCACTGGCTTATCTGGCAAAGAATAGGCAAGAATATCTAAATGTTCAAATCTGAAAGAAACAGCTGAACCGGCAGAGAAAGGTGGAAAGTATGGAGTGACCGTCTCTTAAAAAAGAAAATGCATGGAATGCTTTTTTGAGTTTTATTTGCATAAATATAATTAAAAACTGCTAAGCTTTGGATCATCACATAAACTACATTAAAGACAATTGATAATTGCATCTAAACAGTTTTGAGGACGTCTTACTTTGCTTTGCAGGCTATGACAATAGACACTCTTCCTCCAGGGGATATTTCCATCGCCTCCTTCCTTGCATCGTGACATTGGACTGCATCCGTCTCCACCGCACTGTTTTGTCCATCTACCTCCAGTACATCTCTGAGATGTTTTTCTGATGACTCGGAGCAATTCTCGTTAGCAGACTGTCGCTGGTTGGGTGAACTAGATCTGCCAACAGAAACTACGGTAAACTGCTCCTCAGAGTCCCAGCCGGCAAAGTTCCATCTCTTCAGTGTTTGAGACTCGGAGCCTTTATTTCTGGAATGGTAAAAAAAAAAGACAAGAAAAAAAGAAACAGATGAACAAGGATCTGCTCTGCCTGAGATTGTTGGGATTTATAGCAGAATGACAAGACCGGCTCACTGTATCCACAGGACCAGCTCACATCTTTCACCAAGCATCAAGTCCCCGAACTGCCCATAGTCTGAAACATCAAGCCCGCCTTTGTTTTCCAAGAGTTGTTTGAGTTCAGCATCCAGGAGAGGAGTAGCAGCTGAATTCAAACTGAAACTAGAATAATAGCAACAAAAACATCTGAAGATCAGCAAAAGGAGGTTCTAAGAAATACATGAAGTTATAATTACCTTTAACATCTGTACACAACATACATATACAAACTGATTTGACCTGTGCTTTAATTAGTACCTCTGTCGGCACGGTGCCATACAAAGGGCCCTCCAGGAATAGATAGACTGGCTGCTCTCAACCATCACCAAGTTGACCAGATCCCCCACAGAGGGCTTGTAATGCGTTGGCATCAGCACAGAGTCCAAGCTGAAGAAGACACTGTCCTCCACCACTCCACTGTTCCGGTACAAACTAGTGACACGCACCTGGAAAAAACGAGTTGTTTAGACGAGGTACAGAACTCAACCGAAGCTCTGATGAGCGGTTATTCAAGGTTCAAAGGAACAGCTTTACTTTACATTTATTTGGTCATTGATAAAACCTTTTCCTTAATATGGATGTTATTATCAATGAATATAATATCCAAAAGAAGAAAAAAGAAAGATAAGCACCTGATCCAGGCGACTATACCGTAATGGAGCCACAGAGTGAGCCTGGGTTGTCCACTGGGTCGGATTGATAAAAAACTCTGCTTGGACCCAGTCGCCTTTCATTGGCTCATAACCTGAAAAGACAAAAGAAACTCACAAAGCAAATCCTACAAAAAAAAAATGTTAATGACATCCCCTAGTGAAACCCCACTGGAGGGTTGGATTTGGTGCTAAATCTACTGGGTAATGGAGACGTACGTAAACGCATGGGCCAGCACCAGCGTGTGGAAAAACAAACGGTTCTTTGTCGGTTCGCACTTGGAACCAGCTGGTGCTAGAGTCGGTTCGACTCTAGCACCAGCCCTTGGTGGAAAAGGGGTAAAGGAGAAGTGGGTTGGATAATGGATGGATGGTTGATAGACAAAAATTACTTCCTGTTAGGAATCAAATGTGGTGCCTCTTGTTCACTTCGAAGTATTGGAGCAGTGGCCTTCCAAAAACAGAAAAGCTAATGTAAAAATTAGCATCTCTGCGATAGAATTCCTTTTTCCAAAGCATGTAGTCAAATTCTCCTGCTGATGATCTGAAGGTTTCACTCAGGTGTGTTAAAAAGGGAAATATAAGAGTTGCAGAACTGGAGCGGTCTACAAATGAGCTCGAGACAAGGTGATGCAAGGAAATAGCTGATCAGTAAAAAACAAACAAACAATGGAAATGGGGTTAGTTATGACCACACTCTTATCCCCGATGTTTGGTTTGAAACAGCGGCACAGACAAAGTCGTACAATAACTGGGGCTTTTAAAGGGTCGACGCAGAATACAGGAAAACAGAAAAGCTTGAAATAAAAATATTGTAACTCTTGACAGATTATAAAATTTAAAGCAACACTAAAGAACTTTCAGCTTTGGTCGATTTCCGCAGCCAGTGTGGACAAAGGCGGTAGTGTTTCGCCAAAAGGAAGACTGCATTTCCCATGAGGACCAGCGCATAGCGTCATAAAATCCTGATCTTCCGGTCGGTACATTTCTGTTTCCAGTGGCTGTGTGAAGGAGGAATAGCGATGAGGTAATGAATCAGATCCTGTAAATCGACGTATAATCACAAAAGTTATGAAAATATTTTATAATGTTTAAAAGTTGTTTGGTTTAATGTCTACACCTCTTTTCCAATTCAACCTCAGAAATTCATAATCAGAAACATTAAAATGACAAAATGACTGAATTGAATTTAATGTGATACAGCATAACTCAGTTTCTAAGATCAACAAGTTTTCCAAGGCAGCCAAGTCCTCTAAAAACGGATGACAACAGTGGATGGTTGAAAGCACTTTGCAGCAAGTGCATAAACTCAACGTGCATGTGATGAAAGTGTAGAAGAACTCCCTTTAAAAACAGGACAAAAACAAATGGTCGCCATCTAAAAATGCACTAAGGACCAGAAATACAGATGCACTTGCATAAGTGAATAATGTCCAATTATCTATGGGATGAAAAAGATAGTTAGCTAACGAGAATATAGTTACATTAGAAAATTTGTGACTCCTTTGGCAGTTTTAAAAAAAAGAAAATGTTAAATAAATATCTGGAGCTGAGGTTCACATTGTAGTAGAACAAAACCTTCAACAACGTATAGCCAGAGTTACATCTGGTAGCGGAGCCGAGTAGACATCAATAAAACCTTAAAGAAATTGTGAGGAGACCTGAAAATTCATTCACAAACACTATCTTCTGAAGAAAACTGGTAAAAAAAACCAAAATAAATAATATCCAAGAGGCCAAGAATCCCAGGGTTACGATATCTAGTAAATACGTTTTTCCCCCGCTACCTTCTGAAAGGCTGGAACGCGGGAAATATGTGGACTGGCTGATGTAGCCTCCGTCGCCTTCAAACGACGTGACGGTCCCAATGAGAGGGCGCAGCCGCACGCCGTCCGCTTCCAGGGAGCTCTTGCCTCCATCATCCCAGGATTCTGCGCTTCTCTCCACCTGAGAGATAGCATTGGGAAACACAACACGTTGTCGACGAGAAGGCGTGCATGCAGAACATAAACTTCCACCTGCAGCTTTAAGTGACGGATATGGGAGGACCTCACCCTCACAGCTTTCCATCCACTCTGGGCTCCACCTCTCACTGCGATGCAGTTCACCTGATCTCCTTCTCTCAGGGGCATCCCGCCCAGAACCTCATCACTTGTGAAGTAGATGGCGTCGTCTATCATGCCGTGGTCCAAACACAGCCTGGTCACCACACAGCCCCGCAGGTGGCGAACGTCCTCTGCGGGGGGGGGGGAGCAGAGAAACAAGCGAAGTAGCCAAACAAACTATTCCCTGCATGCTTACTACCGCGCGGATGGAGACGACTGGTCGCATTCACCGTGGCTCTCAGTGGAAACGTGGTATTCCTCCGCCTCCGCCGTCCTCCAAAACGGAGACAAGAGCTTGGCTAAAGCCCAGCGCACCGGTGCGAGCATGTCTGCTGGGAAACAGGCAGAAACTCTCAATTACGCTTCAGCATTGCTAGAAAAAAGTCTATTAAACGTTCCGTTTCTAGTGTGCTCTGGTACAGACATAATCAAAACTGAGCATATGAGGAAAGAAGCGTTTTTTAGTGTACTGGACAGACACGTTTTGCTCATGTTAGCAAATGTTAGCAACAGGCAGGCTGTTGAGGTGAATGGCTAAATATATGTATTTATAAATGGCGAGATTTGTGGAAAAATTAAAGTCTTACCGGTTTTCACTCAGTTTTTCAACCATAAAGCAAAGTTCAAGTTCTCTGGTCGAGGCCTTTAGGCGCAATCAGGTGTGCGGAGCAGAGATGCGGGCGTGGCCATCAGAGGTGCGATCATCACCTTGCCGCAAGGGGCGCTAGAGGGAACCAATTAGACGAGTGGACATGTGAGAGTGAAAAGGGAAGCAGCAAATATCTACCACGGGGTGTTTTTGTTTGTTTGTTCAACTCGTGTATGAAATACAGAACAAATATATTGTTGTATAAATATATATAACAAAAAATTTCCGCTGATTTTCAAAGAATCACTATTTGACCTTTTCTATTTTTTGAGGGAGTTTTATAAAGAAAAGATGTATACATTTTTTTAATGAGATGCTATTTGTTGAATATGATGCCAAAATGCTAAAGTTAGGGTTAGAGAACAGAACTTAGATGCTTGAATAAGTTGTCCTAACATATACCTTATAATGTTTCTAACAAAGGTAAGTGTGTAAAACATTAGATCAACCAGTGATCATCCACATTTCATGAACCATAGACAGGCAGGTATACAGAGCAGGACCCAATTTTCTTATAAAAAAAGAATTTAGATAAGATCAATAGCCAGAGAGATGAGGATAAAGATGAGGACGAGTAGTGAGGCTGCGTGGGGGAAGAATTGAGAGGCAAAAAAAGGACAGGCAGAAAAGGTTGAGGACAAATCCCAGTTTCCATTGCTTTTACATCCTCAGGCAAATGTTTACCACCCATAACATGTTGATAAAAATTACAAAAAAAGCTAATTTTACTGTCTTAAAGAAACAAGCAGTTGCCATACTGATGGCACTACACTTGCCGATTGACAGATTGACAGGATTTTGAGAAACAGACTAGTTTCTGCAGGTTATCCATTGTGTTTTGCTGAGTTTTTTATTTTTACTTTGTTTAGACGAATGTACTTACTGTTTTGAAAATGTGAAGGATGGTTGTGAAAAATGCACCAAAGTGAATAAAACAGCAATAAATAAATGTTTGTTCTTTGTATTTAAAAAAAGGCCCACTTGTGGGCAGTGCCAACTTTGTCCACAAGAGGGGAGTGTTGGCACTCTAAGCACAAACAGCATCGCCAACACAGCAAGTAGACAAAGAGAAGGCAATAGATATAAAACCTATAATAAAAAAAATAAGAGAGAGTTTATCCACTACAAGTGGTTCAGGGTTTAGTATAGAATACAGATTGATTATCTGAGAAACAGCCTCTTGCCAGTTGTGAAGTATGGTAGAGGATCTGTGATGCCTTGGGCATGTTTGTCTTCCACGGGCCTTGTAACTTGGAACAAGGTTCAGATTCTGGACGAAAAAATAGAAATAAGGTCAAATTAAGCTGGATTTCGTTCATCATAAACATGAGTTAAAAAGTCAGATAATCAGCTGTATCTCTTGCTGTAGGAAATGTAATACTGGTGTCAGCTAATGGGGATATTGTATTTTCTTTCCAAAAAATGGAACTTTATTTCATTGCATTGCTGGTTTTTATTTGTTGTTTCCAGGCTTTTTATATCGCACAATGTTTTTTTCTTTTTAAGTATAACTGTCAGATATTTTTCAGTGCAGTTCCGTACAACTTGTCAGTTAAT
>JAVLVB010000487.1:305515-344982 GCA_032876305.1 Orestias chungarensis | reverse complement strand
AGGAAGGAAGGAAGGAAGGAAGGAAGGAAGGAAGGAAGGAAGGAAGGAAGGAAGGAAGGAAGGAAGGAAGGAAGGAAGGAAGGAAGGAAGGAAGGAAGGAAGGAAGGAAGGAAGGAAGGAAGGAAGGAAGGAAGGAAGGAAGGAAGGAAGGAAGGAAGGAAGGAAGGATTAATTAATGGAAGGAAGGATCATCTTAGTTTTTATTGATGTGCTGGAATCTACAAACCTTACAAGGGACTAAATTAATGCTTTCAATGATTACTGCTCTGCAGCAGAACATGAATGTAGTTGTAACGCTTTCAATCTTCTTATGGTGGTCGTACTGGGGGGTGACTTTGACCCCCACTGTAAGAGCTGGTTACGCCCCTGCGCGCTCATGTCAGAGGAGAGCAGCGTCTGTGGGACAAGACCTCTGGAAAGAAAGGCAGGAGAGCAGGAGGAGGTCTGCCTAAACTCCGCCTCCGCTCTCGGATCACCTCACATTCCTTCCTCACGCCGCGGACGGGGAGAGAGAAGGAGATACACAAGGAGGGCACGAAGAAGAAAGGAGCAGACGAACAAGACCATGGCAGAAGGCACGGCGCGTCAGCGTGAGATCGAGTCCGAGCGCAGCGCTGCCCCCGCCGCCGCCGAGCAGAGCCCGGATCCCGCGGAACAACAGAAAGCCTCTGGATGAATGAAAAGAACCGAGCACGATGAGGGTCATCTTCACCCAGAACGCCGGTTTCGTCGCAGCTTTTTCGCCTTTTTGTGTGATGTCGGCAATAGCCTAGTGCAGGACGACAGATGACGTGAACATACGGAACACGGTTAGATCAGGCCAGTTTATTTAGTTCTTTTTTTTTTCCTTTAATAAGAAGACTCAGCATGCAGATATAATACTGCCAGTATTTGTTTATTATCTCTTTTAATGAAAGCGTGGTCATATTGCGACACGCATAATACAGAATAATCTTATGTTTTATTAGCTACACTATTGTGCATCATAATTAGTTATTATAGAGTGATCCTTTTTTTAGGTTAGTGCGCTAAATAAAATAGTAGTCGATCCTTATAACGCGGTGATAACGCATATATATAGAGAGTGGATAATGAGGAGCAATGTTTGTTTACCTTGATCAAAGCCGACTGATCAATCAAGACAATCAGTAAATATTAAATTCTACATGCGATAGAACCGTTCGCTTTATTATTTGTAATTTATTTATTTATTATTACCGTTTTTAGTTTAGTAGTAGTTTAAAAAAATATAAATATATATATATTTAACAGTTTAAATGGAGAGCGCTTATTTATCACCCCACCCGGGGGTCAACCGAGGTCAAAGCGCGGCTGCGGCGGCTGGCGTCTCCTCCCCTCCCACACCCGCTCCTGGGTCACCCGCCGGCGGCGCGGCGGAGCGGACCCCGGCAGGCGGGGACGGGCGGCGGGACTCCGGCGTGAAGAAGCACCACCACAAGCACAACCTGAAGCACCGCTACGAGCTGCTGGAGACGCTGGGCAGAGGAACCTACGGCAAAGTCAAGAAGGCCATCGAGCGGCACTCCGGCAGAGAGGTGAGCCCCGCCCACCGGGCGCCCGGAAGCAACCTGCGAGCGTTTTGTTTATCCAGCGCGGCGCGCGCGGCAGACGCTCACTGCGGAGCCTCAGGGGAGGTGCTGCGGCGCTGCGGCGGAGGAGTGCGCCTGTGCTCCTGGGAATCCCCCCACAAACACACATACACGAGGCCGGGAGAGCTGTGCAGCACTCCCTTGTCTTGTGTGCACGCGCACGGCCTCCCGACCGGATGCAGGGTTCAAACCCGGCTACTGACAGACCGATGCGTCTGCTGGGAAAGTTAAAGATCGCTTGTTCTTTTGTTCCTGTATGGCAGGGGCGTTGCTAAACACGATGCAGCACGGGTGCCCAAATCTGATCACGAATGAAGCCCAGATTCTGTATTTGTTTCTAGTTTATATGCAAACACTGCTCCAAACTATTAACCAACAATGAAATGTGGAAACACAGGGAGGTGTCACTACAATGAAATTAAACAAAAAGCATGGCTGAGGGCAAAAAGATACATTTTTTATTTACATTTTTTATCTAAATAAGTAACACTATTCCCATTAAGGGATTGCGAGGAAATTTTGCACAGACACATTTCTATAATGTTGTGAATGTTATATTGCGCTTTGACTCGGCTTCACAATACTGCACCGTCTGCACAAAACAGTCCTAAAGTTTTATTTTTTTTTCTTTTAAACTTATAGATTGCCTTGGTTCTTTTTTTTTTGTTTTGTTTTTTTGTTTTGTTTTTTTGCACAATTGGACATTTTTACCATGAAATATCTCAGACCAACGTCCTTTAGTGAGTCCCTTACCGTACTTAAAACTACATACAGAGGAATCCACTGGCATTGACCTGCTTAACAAGCCTTGCAAATTCCACAGTTTTTTAATTTACATTAAGACATTTAATGTCATTTTTACATTTTGAGCAACTCATAGTTTTTTCTCTTACTGCTTTTTAGCTTTAAATTGAATTTCATTTGCTCCCTTTTTCTACTGTAAATATATCTACTACAAGACGCACAAATGCTGCCCAGGTACCAAAAGTAGCTCTTATACAACAGTTTGAGACTCATAGGTTTCGGGCAAAGTCCAACTTTTTTTAAATATGGCAGCAAATAATTCTGCTTTCTAAATATTGTTAAAGATGTTGTAAACCTACTTCCTAATTTAGGTGTTTAATACAAAGTTAAAGGTCTTAATTTTCACATTTCCATTGTATTTTGTAAGTCATGGAAAACAACTTTAATTTTACTAGGAATTTACCGCAGTATGTAGTTGGTCCATCAAATACTTCCAATGTGTGTGTTTATATTTAACTCAGCAGGCCCACTTTTTGTTTCCTTCTTAAACCTGATAAGCTGTATACATCATAGCAAAACCACCCATTGCCAATAATACGCTACATGCTTCAGGATCGTGGCAAAATATGACCCCTGTTCATACTCTGGCAGGACTCTTGGAACTTTCCATGAAACTCTGTACGCAAGGTTGTTTCTCTCACCCCACCCCACACCCACTGGTTTTATTGGTCCTGGCCAATAAACAGCTGTTGACATGCATTTGACTTAGTAGGAGGTTTAACGGTGAAAAAGCTGGGTGGTGATTGTAGCCTTTGAATATTTCTTTAACTGAGCTGATCAATTCTACAGTTGGTCGTGTGTTTCTAGTGTTGAAGATGGTAGCCTGGGATTCGCACATGATACAACAGTGCCAACAGTTTCACTTGAACATGTGTTCACACTGCTGTTGAAACAATATGTGATCTTGACTTTTACAGTACAAATACGGCAAAAATACCAATAACATTTAGTGATTATTATGATAATTTTAATATATAAAAATATAAGTATAAACTAAACATTTGGTTAACCTTGTAGTTGTTTTAAATCCTAATTGCAGAATTAAAAATTGATTAGTCAATATACTATTTATAAGTTAATACAATAATGATAAACTGGTTAGATCTTCGTGCTGAACGAGAGGCAGGACTTCTTTGGTTTCCATATAATCACTGTCGAGTTTTTTTTTCTCCCTCATAAATGAGCAAAAAAACAATAAAGGGAATATTACATAGTTATATTTCAATTTTTTGTGCCATTACACCATTTCCTTACAGCGTCAGAAACCAAAGATCTACAGTAGCCACTGAGACTGGTGGCCTAAAACTCTAAAGATGGAGTCAAAATGCCATTGTAATATTTCTTAGAGTGGTGTGTTGATGATGAAACTTATTTCAGCCAGTGACCCAGCAGTGTGCAGCAACTAAAGGGTTCTGAAGGATCACTTTGTCTATACCTATTTAGAGATTTCTACAAATTCAAAAAGTTTAAGGTTAAAAGTTAAGGACTTTCTGCCGTGTGATGTGGGTTTAAGTCAGCTTCATATGTTCATATATGAGTATATTATGTGTTTTAGTGCTGTTTTTTTTTGGTTATTATTTGATTTATCACCTTACATTCAGTTTTATGTGGAGCTTTTTTCCCCCTTCTTTGAAAGCATTAAGGTTCTGCACATGCAGCACTAACAGACCATGACTTCCTCCTAGGCCACGCATGTCTGATGTTACATTAAAGCGCTCGACCTTTCACCCAGAGGAAGTCCCTTGTGTCCATATGGTAGATACAACAGTCATAAAAAAAAAAAAACTTGACTCTTTCCTCGAAATAAATCACAGGAACAGGCAGACGAGATAATCGGAGGAAGCCGTGATTCTGTGTGTGTGATTGAATAAACTGAATGCCTTGGATGAAGAGTGATTAGATGTGGCGCCTCTCAGCAAATCAGGGAAAGTAGAACGGGTTGTCTGCTTTAATTTGGAAAGCCATATGTCGCAATGCTGGGAATAAGAATTGGAATCCGACAACCATGTGAAGTTTAACTCTTTCATTTTGCATCAAAAAAAATGTGGAAAGCCTGTAGGATTTCACACGCGTAGAGTTTTGCCCCTTGCTTTTCCACACACTGTGCGAGTCCCTATGTATTGAATGACGTCTGTGGTGAAAAAGACATGGTGACAGGCAAACCTGAAATGAACACCTAAACATGAAAGTCCGTCCTCAGCAGGAAATGAGATGGGAGGGAATGTTAATATCCTGGATAGAGGAATCATCAGAGAAAGGAGGAGGTTAGCTGTTAGCACAAGGGATGAAGGGAACCCCGGCGCAATAACAAGAGGGAAATACAGAGCCATATAAAAGTGTTCTTAAAGCAGCGGATTACATCATTCTCCAACAACGGCTTCAATGGGGAGTTACACAGATCGGGGGGAAAAAAACAACAAAAAAAACATTCCTCTGCTGTATGTGGTGCCGCTGATACTCTGATTCCTGGCTGTGTTTGAGGATAGAGTTCTGTAGCAAAGTGACGGGCCTCTTCCTCCCACTCCTGCTTTCTCCACTATTCCCCCCTTCCATGACTCAGACGCTCAGTCGAAGCGAACAGACGAGCGAGACCATTAGACAAAGCGCCGTACGGGTCAGTTGGTGATTGAATGCTTTATCTGTTTTAATAGCCTGAGAAATCGCTGGAAGGTGACCTGCTCCGCTGGAGTGAGGCACGGACTTTAGCTTCAAACAAGCTCCTTTCAGAGCGCAGGTCTGGTGGCAAGGTGTGTGTGTGTGTGTGTGTGTGTGTGTGTGGGGGGGGGGTCGAGGTACCCCACAAAATCTGGCACGGGGGGCAGCGAGGGCAGATTGTTTACTGCGACTGACAGTAATAGGGGATCCACTTAAGAACAAGCATAGCTGTGTCAGCCGGCCTGGCAAGGAGTCGGTCCACAAGCCTGTTAAATGATCCACGTCGAGTTCTGGGCATGGGAACACGAAGGGCTCCGTGACAGTAATACCTGGCTTTGTCTCTGGTCCGATAACTGGAGAGCAGGGTCATTCAATAAATTTAAATACAATTGCACATGAAGACTGATTACTGCACTTCTAGGAGGGAAAGTTCCTTTGTTGTGTAGTGTTTTTGGCCCCTTAAAGATTTTATGCGGTTTTTGTCACATTCAAATGTTTCAGATCATATAAGTGTGAACATCAGACACAGATAATCTGAGGGATTACAAAAAGAGGTTTTCAAAGGATGACACACTAAAGCTGATAGCTGATAACAAATGTCATAAAGCATTATACATGTAGGTCTCACTTCTTTTGTGAAATCCTGGGTGAATAGCTTACGCGCCTTTTGAGGTAATTTTGTGAGGTCGACCGATCCTGGGAGCTAATCCTGCCAATCCTTGAATGCAATAGTATTTTAAAAAGTTTTTTTGTTTACCAATACTTTCCTCTCATTTTGTTTCTCTACCATTACTCTACATCCTCATCCCTCTCCAAGGACCCTAGGCTCTTGGCTGCTACAGAAACACACCTGGTGGGGCCATTAATGGACCTTTAAGACCCTTTTGCAATTATTTCATGATTTAACAAATTGATTTAGATCATTTTTTTATCATTTATTAATGGAACTTTTAATGTTTTTATCTATTTACTCAGATATCTTTGACCACTTATAATCAGTCGGATGACCTAAGACGTTGAAGTGCAAATACAAAAAAGATTTGTGAAGGCGTCAGATATTACTTTCCATGTCCAACTTTTTATCAATATTCTGTGAAGGAGTGACTAAAGTCTCGCACCTATTGCGTCTACGAAGCTTAACTCGTATTTTAGAAATCAGTTGCTCATGAAAAGTCTAATATAGCAGAGAAAAAACCCCCTCAAAACATCAAATTAGAAACACCGCTGCTACGTTGTTTTTTTTGTTGTTTCTTTTACAGTTTCAGGTCTTTAAATTCTGTGCAATCAAGACATGGTCTGGAAGGGAGTTATTCCGGATTTGGGGTTATTTTTATTGATGTACATGGTAATTAGCTTGGCACTCGCTACCGCTTGCGGTTTCCCCTGCGTGGGCTCCTTCAAGGCAGCAGCTTTGCAAGGAGAGGACAAAAGTTTAAACTAACAGCATTTGGAGTGAACAGGCTCTACACGGGCCTGATCAAAGACTCTGTCCAGGATGTTTAGGCTGCAATTAGCTTGATGTGCGAGCCTGTGCGCTATGAATTGGTTTATTTGAAAAGGACCGCTAAATTGTCATTTATGAAGAACATAGGTTAGTGGTTTTGATGCGTACAGTTGGGGTTTTTGGCGGTCCAATGGCTTTGCGGAATCGTCAAATCAAGTGTTGTTTGTTGCAGCTGGATTTCCGAAATCAGGCCCATTTATTAAGCAGAGTAAAATGAATCACTTTCTCAAACCCATGAACACCATCCCTTAGTTTTACATCAGAAATACACCAAATAGAGTTTTATGGCTGATTCTTAATAGATTTGTTTGTAAAATGATGATTCTCTGATATCTATTTGGAACCTTACTTCTTTCTTTGATTGTTTTAGAAGCTGAGGCTAGAAAGAGAGAAACTTATGACAGGGTTGACAGTGTAATATGGAATCAAATAAGGGTCAGAATGACTTTGTACTTGTAAAGAAGATTTGCACTTGTGAAAACTAGCACCTTGTAGTATCAATGAGAATTAAAGAAATGTATGAATCAATATTGTGCTTTTATTTTGAGAGTAATTTAAAAAAATACCCACATTATGTTAGGTATTAAATGACCAAAACTATAAGCTGAAAAGTAATTTGTTTAGGACTAACTGATAGAAACGTCTTATGATCTAGAAGAATTATGATCTGCTGACACTAAATTTAGAGATTATGATTATACATTGTGATTTCAATTTAGCACCAAGCATTACTCTGTACCAGGACGGCTGTATATCTTAAATGAAATCAATCAGTGGTGTGATGGATGAACTGCTCAGTGTTTATTGGTATAAATACAACAGTAGATAAGTGAGGCAAGTGGTTTTCCATGCTGTTTATTACCTAAGTCTACCATGTGGATGGCTGATAAGGAATCCAACGTGTTTCCGTCTCTGAATGTGCTCCTTAATGTTACTGTTAGAAATGGATTGAAGTATTTTTTCATACCCTCATTTGTATTTCTGATTGATATGTGTTTAAATATGTAAGACAAGACTTCATTATGGGTTGTATAAACAGGCCTACATCATCGACCCTTTTTACGTCACATTTGGACTGAGACTGACTTATACTACATAGCGTGGAGCTTGTGCTGTTGGGTTGAAGGTCACTGATAAGCTTGTGACTTTAATTTTTTTCTGCTTTAACAATTTCCTGCCTAACTATAAAAATAACTAACAGAAATGTAAACTCTTTAAATGATTCGAAGAAAGAAAAAAAAGCCAAAATATATATATGGTTGAGTCATTAAAGAGTTTCCTCCCAGTTATATATATATATATATATATATATACATACATACATAAATATTTATTTTTTTCTTTTTTCTTTGTCCTCTTCCAGGTAGCGATCAAATCAATTCGGAAGGAGAAGATCAAGGATGAGCAAGACATGGTGCACATCCGCAGAGAGATCGAAATCATGTCATCCCTCCGCCACCCACACATCATCTCTATATACGAAGGTGAGAGTCTGGAGCGTGTCTGGAAAATAGAAATGCTCTGTTAAAGAAAAAAAAAGAAAGAAAAAAACACACTTGCATGTCCCGAAAATACACAAGAGAACACACACACACAAGCACGCACACATCCAAAATGCATATTTCCTCCAACACATGTAGCAGTTGTGGCCAAGCTGCAGGACTGTCATTTTGACATGTATATGTCATAATAAGTCCCAGGCTACAGATCTGGGATGTTATTCATCTGCTCTGTCTCATTGCCTGGACCAGTAAAAGCCAGGAAGGTTCTTTTGGCGGCGTGTCTGGATTTCTCTTAGTGTGCGTACGTGTGTGTGTGTTCGGGGTGAGTGGGGGGTGTAATATTTTGAGGGATCTCCTTTCCCACATCCAAGCGGTCTCATCCCTTGTCTTCTCTGGTCTTGATCTCGAAGCCAGACATCTGCTGATACTTAGAGGCAACTGCAGCTGGGAGCCAGACTGTACTTCGGCATGCGTGTGTGTGTGTGTGTGTTTGTCCCGGTGTGGCTTTGTGATTTTTGTGTGTGCGTTGTATATAACTTGGGAATCACTACACTGACCTCTGCGACCTGGACCTGCTCCTTGTTTGAGTCTTGTCTAGTGCTATGCAGTGGGAAGAAACTCCTTAAGTCTTCCCTGGAGCAACGGCAACCATAAGTCTACTTCAGGAAGCAACTCTGTAAATATCAAAGGTTTCACGTCAGGCCCAGACAGATCGTTCATATATTTTTTAGGAACTTCCTTTTTTTTTTTTTGACGACTTTTGAATGACCTTAACCTAAAAAGAAGGAAAAACAGAGAGATTAGAATATACTGGGACTCTATAAAATTGCAAACTGTTTGCACAGAATTTAGAAATACTGCTTGCAGTAAATGATTGCTTTTTAAATTATTCTGGTTAATGTTTAGTTAGTTAAGGTCACGGGGCTGTTTCAAAATTTGCTATCAACCCGTTTTTTTCTAAGACAGTAGCCCTAGCTCCATGAGAGGAGGTTAGGCCTCATTGCCCAATCGGATCTACCTACTATTCTTTGTCGACTTACAAAGTCCCTCGATCACTTATTATCACTACTGTGTGCGTAAACAAACACAACTTGTCATGGGGACGGGCCAGTAATCAGCTGCTAAATAGGACCAGAGTTTTATGTGTCTTGTGACTTGAGTGATTAAAAGACCACTCAGCTTTGTAAACTTGGAGGAGCCCGTATAGTTTGTTTTTTTTGTTGTTTTTTTACTTATTGTCATCCTCATTCTTCACTGCTTTCACTCTTTGGTGTTTCCACCCGAAAGCCAGTATTTACTGTTGCGGCCTGGCCTCCACCCAGGTCTCACTAGCTTATACTGCAGACATATAGGAGGCCCGGCAAGTTGTATACCCGGCAACACCCTCTTACAACAGCCGCTGCTAACTTGCCTTGTGTGAAGCAAAGCTAAACCAGATGTGTGCGTTAAGATGGATTTTTTTTTTTTTTTTTTTTTTTACCACTCCCTTTATATTTTGCATTTGTCAGCATGCTGAATGGGACATTTAGCAGCTAAATGTTTCTCCTTTGTGCGCTTGTGCCCTTCTTTTTAAACAAAGTGTCAGCTTTATGGATGGGTATAGTTGAACAAGCGTAACACATTCCGAGACAAAGTGAGATGATTGTTACAACAATATTTGCTTTAACTTGGGACTGACATGTTCAATCTAACCTCTACAAAATCTACGTTGTTAAAAGCTAATAATTTTTACCCTAAATATGAATGATGTGACATTTAATAGTACTTTTTTGTGTGTGTGTAAGGATAACCTACTCACAGGTTCAGTCTTAGCTATTTTAAATTGTTGCAGACTACATTTAGTGATGCTGGCTTGAGTATTTGGTTTGCAAATAATATACCAATATAAGGGTTTATTTAAAAGCTTAATTAATGAGTTTAGATTAAGATAGATAGATAGATAGATAGATAGATAGATAGATAGATAGATAGATAGATAGATAGATAGATAGATGGGGTTGACGTAGGAATAAAGCTCAGTAAGTGATGAAAAAACTGTAACGTCTGCCGGCATTCCAAGTGGAGCGTAACAAGCCTGACTTATGTAAGCCAGGTAATTACTTCACCACCAGGGGTTAAAGGTAAATGGGAGTGCAAGCTGAGAATTGGCTCACAAAGCAGAAAGCCCATAAAGGATCAGTGCGAATGTCACCCCGGGTCCCCTCTCTGTCACCCAATCAGACGGCTGGATTGTGTTCGCTCCGCTGTTTGCCGAGCTGCCAGACAGTCACAATCAAGGAGCATTACCATCACTCAGCAACTGTGTGTTTTGGTAGGGGATTATATCTTTAAAAGGACCCTGGGAGAGGGAGAAAAAAAGAGAGAGGGACAGGCTATGAAGGTGTTCACTCAAGGGTGTAGAAAGCAGAGGTCTTCACCCTTGGTGACCCTGCTGTGTGGGAAAACCAGAATGCACAATAATAAGTGGCAACATGACTGTGCTATTGTCACATACTCTGTTCCTCCTTTCGCTACTTACCGAACCACTGTTGTTTCTTTGACCAGTTGTGTTGACCTGTGTCTAAAAAAGCTCGTCTAGCTTTAGAGATGTTAACAGCACTAACTATGAAATTAAAAGTATGATATTTCCTGCAGACCTGTGTAAGCATGTACATTTGCCTAGTGAAAGGGGTCGAAGCATACGAAACCATAACAGGAAGATTTGTGACTTAAACTCGTGTTGAAATCAAATATCTTACATTTGACATGGTTCATTACGTTTGTACTTAGTCAGAAATACCAGAGTTGGCGTTCATGAGTGGCGACACGATGTAAAGGTTGTGTCTTCAATCCTTGTTTAAACTCATAACAGGCAGATTTTGTCTTGCCTCAGTTTTATTGCATTTGATTCATTTTGTTTGTTGGCTTTAGTTTTTTGTTTTTTTTCCGGTTTTTTACACCTGTTTCTTACTTTGTCTAAGGAGCTTGATTGAGTCAACAGCCTCCTTCTCCGATGTTGTACAGAATCCAGGCACGTGAGGTGGAGTTTCGATGATGTAACCTTTGGAAAGGTGTCAATGTGTAGCGGTGCTGTTTTGAAACCTTCTCCAAAGCAAACATATTTCTTATGGCACGTCACAGTTTTTTTCCCCCAGTTTGTTGTCCCCCTAATCAAGCAAACTTGGTTGAAGCGTAAACACTTTGCCTCAATTTCTCTTTTAGTGTTTGAGAACAAGGATAAGATTATTATCGTGATGGAGTATGCCAGTAAGGGGGAGCTGTACGACTACATCAGCGAGCGTCGGCGCCTGAGTGAACTGGAGACACGACACTTCTTCAGACAAATAGTCTCTGCTGTGCACCACTGCCACAAGGTGAGAACGTCTTTTCGTAGAGAGAATCCCAGGAAGCATAGCGCACCAAGTTTAGCCACGTAGTCAGATGATCTATTGCCCCTGCACTCCCTGCTTTTGCAAGAGTCATCCGTTTTAGTTAAGTGAAGTAAAAAAAATGGGACGGCTTAATTCATACTTACACTACCTACAGTAGGACTTACTGTTTGATTGATGTCCCAGCATATCCCCTGAGCTTTTGCCCAAGTAGATTAAGTGCCAGCCACACTTAATATCAGCTCCTGCTTCACACGTCACCGCCTTTAGTGAAAACCCCTCTTAGGTCACAGGGCTTGCTTGGATGCACCCCCCACTCTTTTCATGCTCGTCCCAGCTGGAGATGGGAGCTGACGTCGTTGTCCTCAGATAGGAGAGTCCCAGAGAACCGTAAATGATGAATCATCACCAGCGAGCTCACCCTCCTACTGGGCGGGATGGTGTGAGTCACTGTCACGACAAGCAAGCAATCATTTCTCCCTCACACACCAATCAGAGTCATGTGAATTTTACGGGAAAGCTAGACAACAACCAATGTGAGATGCTTTGCAGATCAGCACAAGCTGGCAGGGGGTGGGGTGTTGGTGAATGAAGTCATTCCTCCACATCTGAGATGGGCTCTGCGTACCACATGTTAATTTCTAGATGTTTGCTTAAACCCAGCCATTATCGGGGTTGTTATTTTAATACCACGTTTCTTTAAGCGCTGTGAGAACATCATTTGCACAGTGCCCGTAATTACAGGCTTACATTTATGCAACCCATGTGAGTTGATTTAAAATGGAAATCACAGCAGATGTCAACAGCAGGACCCCAGAGGGCACAGGGGGCAATTAAAACTGAACTACACCAACAGACTGCCTTGATTTCCCCGGAGTTGCAAGCTATGTTAGACAAATTAAATCATTACGCAACACAATAGGCTAAAGATAAATGGTGAATTTATTGACACGTCACTCAGTTAAGGCCAAAACATACCTGGTCCGTGTTGGTATCTAATCTGACAGGAAATAATGATGAGTAATTAATGTTTATAAACCAGTGCAAAAAAAGTCTGTTGGAAAGAATTTTATGTAGGTAAGCGATAAATTATTTAAATACAGGTAGTTTTACTTAACCTTGGTAGGAGCACAGAAGTGAAAACACAATTTGTTTTACTTGTTAATACAGCAGGGGAAGTTTTGTATTTAATCGCATACGGTAACATGACTATTGAATAAGTCGGACCTTCTAGTCAGATCGGGCAAAAATCTTATCAGAGCTTTAAAGGTTAGACCCAACTGGTGTTTCTTGGGCTTTAGATTCCTGTCTTTCAATTTCAGAATGGAGTGGTGCACAGGGATCTGAAACTGGAAAATGTGCTACTGGATGAAAACTGTAATATTAAGGTGAGTTGTCCTCTTGTACATAGGTCAAAGGATCTATGAAGTTTTATTAGTCAAACAAGACTCGTGCAAATTTTAACACTTACTCGTGTGTCAACAGATTGCTGATTTTGGGTTGTCCAACCTCTACCATAAGGACAAGCTGCTGCAAACCTTCTGTGGAAGCCCTCTTTATGCTTCACCAGAGATTGTCAATGGAAGACCGTACCGTGGCCCAGAGGTGAGGCTCTGCGAATCAAACAAGGATTCATGCTCTTACGGTCTGTGCTTGATCTTTAACTTACACACCTAAATACTGATCTTGACTTTAAGTTTTCACAAACACTGTCTTTTAGAAGTTCATTTTATAGCATTATAACCACAATCTGGAATGTACTTTTAAGGGATTTTAGGTGACAGGCCAAAGCAAAGTAGTGCATAATTAAAGTAAAAGTTGTTTGGTGTTCTTTTTCCTGTTATATATTTTTATTAAGCTTTAATGCTTCAAAAAGCGGCTGTTCAGCTTTACCAATTATGGCTGCAACCTTACTTTAGGACCAGAAATACTGGCATTACATATTTGCAGATTGCAATATTCCCTTTTTGCAAATTAATTCAGCAGGGTTGAAAATTGTTATCATCTAACTACCTAAGTCTACTAATAAATAGTTAACCAACAAAAAAAATTAATACATTGCCCTCCATTACACCTCTGACTGATGGGGCAGGCAGGAGTCGGCTATGGGCGGAACACAATGCATAGACCAGATGCTTGTTTACGCTGTAATGGCTGTTTTGAAACTATATGTTAACTATATGTTTCCTCTGGTAATATTTATTTGTATCGACAGCAAATTTACAATCAAATGGAAGAACACTTAAGATAAGAGCGATTGAATTAATATTTAGACTTCCATAAAGCAGATTTACATTCTGTAATCCTGCTTTATGGAATTATATATTAATTTAATTGTGACTCAATTGTTTAATGCTGGGTGCATTTTCCCTCATTATGAACTTCAAGATTTAAGTAACTACTTATTCATACTAACTATTTTTATTTTATGGCCACTTGAAATTGCTCCCTTCCTAATTGCTGTTCTTCCAAAAGTACCTCTATTAGTATCTTCCCTTCTTGTTTCCATCCTGTAACTCCCGCCACCATTTTTCACTGTAAGGATATGCACCATTGTGTGGTTTTTTATCACAGCGAATTCTAATTCATACACGAAGTTGTGTCTCTGTATGGTAAATGGGCTGTGTGGTGAAAAAACCTTTTCAAGCGACATTCTACTATTCTACAACAATGGTTCTAATAATAAGTTGGTTTAGGCTTGTAGGTGACACTTGGGATCTTTTATCCTTTTAGTCTTATTCATGAAGTGATGATGATCATGTTGGAGTCTCTTTACTAAAGTGCGGGTAGGATTCATTTTTAGACTCTTTGATGAGATTAGTCCACAGTCAAAGGGGGGGCCTCAAATGCAACTACACAGTGAGTCTGTGAGTCTTCCTGCACTCTGTGGTTGCTTTGAAGTAAAGAGCTGGAGAGTGCTCTATGTTCGGCAAAGAAAAAAAAGTTAACAAATAGCACAAGCTATATAAACCTGTCTAATTTTCAAGATACGTTCAGATTAGTGTGAGTCACTATAATTTACTCAGGTTCCAAAAAGCCTGTTTTCTGCCGAAATTGCAAAAACACTGTCACAGTAAGTCCAGAAATAGAAGCAAACAGGCATCAAAAACACAGCATAAACAAAGGTATGCACCCAGTCTCGCCCCCAACACAATTGACCTATGGCCATTCTTGATGTGGGTCCAAAACCTAACAGGAAGTACACCAGCTCTTTTACTGGTCTTATCCAATTTCCTCTTCCACGTCTATGTCTAAGAGCTTTAGCTATCCCTGGTGGAAACCACATAACCGTGTGAGTGTTCCCTCATATCTAAAGTAAAATCTGTCAAGTCCTGTCACAGGCACAGACACTTAGAAAATGGTCATGAGCTATTTTCCTGTAAGTTATTTAGTATATCTGAACCAAGCTATCTCCTCTGGTGTAGTCATTCTTCCACCTCCATAACTTTACTCTGTGGCCCTGTACCTATTAATGCCACAAAACATTAACTCTTATGTAATGTCTTAGAATGCCACATTACATTAGGTTAGTGCTCCGGACAGTGCAGGAGAGAGAGGGGAGCGACTAATCTGTAAGGAAGCAATACGTTTTCCACCGTATATCATCATTTGTCATCATTTTATCCGCAAAAAGGGTCGTAAGCTTTAAACAGCGATGTTGTTGTTGGAAAATGTGAATAAGAGTGAATAGAGGGTTTATTGAGATCACTGTAAACATACCGAGCATTGTTCAAAACTCCACTCTGATATTGAGTAGAGCTAAGCTCATTCCACATTTTCATGCCATGAATCCCTAATCTAAACAAGGTTTGGAGGATCTGCATTTAGTTTGCATTACACACCTTCTTTGTGTATTTCTCTTCAACCTGCACCATATAATAAAATACAGTACAGCACATGTTGCATTGCTTGGACTAGATAGACACATTTGTAACCAGTTTTTTTGTGTTTACCAGGTGGATAGCTGGGCTCTTGGAGTGCTGCTGTATACCCTGGTCTATGGAACCATGCCTTTTGATGGGGGAAACCACAAAAAGCTTATTCGCCAGATTAGCAATGGTGAATACAAAGAGCCCTCTCAGTCTTCAGGTACTCTATTAACAAACTGGTTTTTCAATACCTAGTCAATGTTCAAAGTGAATGGATAAATAATCTTGTTTTCCGGTTACAAGTTAAAATCTTAGTGCAGCTCTTTTAAAAATGGATTCAGTATTAAGAAATGTACATTGAACTTCCACCACGTTTGAATTCATAAATGTCAAGATTTTATAAAATTCAAAGCAATATTTTGTTGGTCATAGATGCCCGTGGACTGATCCGCTGGATGTTGATGGTGAACCCCGAGCGGCGAGCCACAGTAGAGGACATAGCCAATCACTGGTGGGTAAACTGGGGCTGGAAGAACAGCGTTTGCGATTGTGAGGCCCAACGAGACCATGGAGGCTCGCCTATGCTGGCCCGTTTTATCGACTGGCAGAATCGCACTGAGCCACGTAGTACTGGCACCAAAGCTGCAGCCATTCCCCAAATCCTGCGTCAAAGGCCCAAGAAATCAAAGAAGGAAAACCTTGAAGCTGGCCAGTCCCAGGAGGGAGCAGAGGACAAGCCAGGTCTGAAAAGACCCAAGGGCATTTTGAAGACCAGGGTTACTGAGGAGCAAAGGTCCACCAGTCCTGAAGAAGGGGATTTGAGTAGGACGGTGCTGCCTCAACAAGATGAAGGTGGAGAGGAGGCTTCAAGCCCTGAAAGAGATGAAGAAGAGCCATTGTCAAGTGGTGGTTCTCCAGCAAAGATGGCACCCTCTCTACCAAAAAAAGGCATCTTGAAAAACAACCAACAACGAGAATCAGGGTACTACTCATCCCCGGAGCGCAGTGAATCCTCTGAGCTTTTAGGTGGTGCCAGCATGTCTCTGTTTGTCACCTCCCCTCCTAAACGAGTGATTGGAAGAAAGGGCATTCTGAAGCGAAACGGCAAGTACTCCACCTACAGTGGGTTGCCCTCATCCGCGGCAGTGGCAGCGGTCCTGGGTGAGCCTCCTCCCCCGACCGACACTGGTCTGTCCCGCAGTCAGAGTCGGCCCTCCAGCATCGTGGGGGAAGACAGCTCCGTTCTTTCCTTGTCACCGGGTTCCCGCGGTGGAGCTGAGTGGCACCCCTCCACCCCACACCTCCGTCCTAACATCAGGGCCTGCGTCTCTGCCGAAAATCTGCTGCAGCTCGCCAGCTTCAAAGGTCTGCAGGCCATGCCACCCATCCAGGGACCCAAGTTTAACCGCGGCTCCAAAATGAAAGGCTCCCCAGGGGATAACGGCAGCTTCTCCCTTCTTGGGGATCTGGAGGACATGACTCAGGTGTACAAGCAAGCCCTGGACATCAGCAACAATCTCCCCTAATAAGCAAGTGGCAGAGTATCAGGAAGCAGAGAGATTTGGTAGTGACTCTGTGTGTGCAACGAACAGTGTGAGCAGCGTTAACGACCAGTGTGTTACTGGGATACACCTTTTGGAGGCTGCGTTTGAAATTTTGATGCAAAAGACATGCCTGCACTCACAAAGTTGTACACACAGATGCACACATTTAAAATTACTTATCTGGTCAGTGGAGCGTTAGGTTTCCGGCTTTTTGGACAAAAAGAGACTCCAAACTAGCACAAGAGAGATAGAATGCCACCCGGTCTGCTGTCCCAGTCCACCGAACACTTTGCTGCGATCAACATGTTTACATATTTAGCAAGAAGGCAAGTTAGAATCACAAACGTGGCAACTAGAAACTGGTTGGCTCTCCTTTTTGTACACCAGCTATGTCTAAGTCTGAGTTTACAAAAGCACCTTAAAACTCACAGAGAGCACATGCTTTTGTGATCTTTACTTCCTTAAGAAAGTAGAAGCAAACCAGGGTCTTGTTCTGATTTAAAGAGAAAAAAAAATCAATTACTATTTATTATTAATAATTTTAAGCAGTAGCTGTAGGTGCCAAACTGGTGGGTGGCTGGTTGATACTGGAATCTCCTCGTCTCCAAGTCTTTAGGTGAAACGGACATATATAATTATGCTACTCAGTGATAAACATATTATTACTGAAAACATATAGCCACGCCTGTGTCTGTAACACACAGGCAAGTATACCTTCTTAAAAGTGTGTGTCCTATGTATACCTATGATATGAAGAATATATAGGAAGTGCCTTTTTTGATTCATAAAAAGAATTATGTATGTTGTTTCCTTAAAGGAGAAGGAAAAGCCAAGCCACCCAGAAACCAGTTCCAATTTTTGTATATGTTGGTGAATGTGGAGAAACCCAGGGCCTTCAGAGCAAACTTGACTGACTTTCCGTATTCTAGGGTTTAAGAGCTGATCATTGTTAGTAGAATTTAAGCAGTTTTTATTGCTTTCTTTCTCTTAAATGTGTAAATTCATACCCATCTCAGATCCAAAAAGGAAAAGAAGCTATCGCCTTGTTCTTTTTCAGTTTATTATAGTGTAAGCTTTATAGAACACACAATATAAAGGTGCTCATATAGTGGGGCAGTTCCATGAGTAGACACGTCTGTCCTGGATTAAGATGCACTGCAGATTTCCGACGCTGTCTACTTTCCTCAGTAACATTAAGCAGACTGAAGAGTGTTGAGGCGACTGGATTTTTATTATTTTAATATAACTTGTTAAATTATTTTAAAAAAAAGATTTGATTTCTGGCCTTGTGACAGGTCACTAGTCTGACTAAAATGATCAGCTTGGTTGATATCTGAAATTCCCCTGTATTTCATAAGACTGCTGTTTGACAGATTTAACTTTACTTTGTCATGTTTTTTTTTTTGTTTTTTTTTCTACCAAAGAGATTTCAGCTATTTAACATTGTAAGAATGGTTTCAATTTCCAAAGAGCTAAGTCAAGCTTTTTTTTTTTTTTGCTGATGAAACAGCAAATTCTTCAGATGGAACGCTGGAGATGTGTTTGTTGTAGAGATCCTTTATCGTCCCGCCCCCGATCCGACTCAGCACAGGTGGATTATGCGGTCTGTTCTCAGCATCCCAGCTGTGTGTACTTGTTCATTGTGTCCACTGAGCGAAATTAGCCCCACCGTTTTTTATATGGCCATGAGATAGAGCCAGTACAGCGGAGAGTTTATGGCTGCACCGCAGGCAGGAGAAAAGTGTGTGAAAGAGGGAGATGTGATGCAGAAGAAATGGACGTTCCTGTCGAAGGCAGGAAAAGTCAGATTGCTAGAAGTGTTATTTGATGGACTTGCAAAGTAGAATAATGGGAGCAAAGAAAGTGAGTAAAAAGAGTTCATAGAAAGTTTTTTGTTTTTGATTTGTACCAAAGATCTGATGAAGCGTTGATGGGATTCAGTGGGCTTTGATAAGTCCCTTTGACTTGGGAACTCTTGGCGAACAAATCCATCCACATAACGGCTGTTTGTCACATATTTTCCTGTGTTCATTTGTTATTGTTTGAGATGCTGGAGGCTGTTTATCTGGAGGTTTCTGGCGTGAAATATTTGTTCTGTATAACCTTAGAAAACGTGTAACTCTTTTAAACAGCAGCAAAAAATACTGGAGAATTCAGAGTATCATATGATGTAGAGGGAAAAACATGCAGTCGGTTACCCTAAATAAAAAAATAAAAAACATGTTGAATGTTTTCCGTTTTCAGGTCGCGTCAAGGAAAAGATCCCGGGGTACTGAGTTTAATGAAAGACCCACTGCTTTTTATATCGTATTTTATTGCCTTTTGTATTGCATTTTAATGTCAACTGGATTTACAGTGAAAAAACTTATACTATGTTAGTATTTTGGTTTATACGCTTCTGTTTTTGATTTTCGAAAATGTAAGAAATGTTATATTGCTTTATGTATGGTAGAAGAACAAATACTTCCTTCCTCGAAGTATTGGAATTTCTCTGAAAAAGACACACTAATTTGACATGAAACCGTTGTTGTAATTTTAATATCCCACTGTTGCGACACAGCTAGATGACAGAGTAGCATTAAACTGTGTTGGAACAGTGTGAAAACCAACCTGTTTGAAAACAATTAATGTGGGAGTGCCAAACACAATAACAATGAATAGAAATAAAGCAATGGAATTGTTTTCATGATAAAAGTCTACTCTTCCAAACTGGAAATAACTGGTGCATTTTTCTTAGTTAGCTGCAAATCTAATCATAGGAAAACTTGACTGGATATTGTTATGACAATAATAATTCCTTTTTGTATTACTATGTTATTTAAGTATTATTTTTTGTTACTGCTCATTACTTTTTCATGTTTTATTGATTTCGTTTGTGGGTAAGTTTGGACTGCCGCGGTTTATTAAGTTGCATGCCTTTGTTTTTGTTTTTTTACATGATTGTTTTTTTCTGTAATGAAAGTGATTGTCTTTTTTTAATTTATTGATCAAGCCATTTTAGACAGTGTGTTCAGCCTTAGTTATACTACATTCATAAAGCAATCCAGAGTGGAGAGTTTAGTTTTATCTCAATTGGAGAATCCTAAATTGTTTCTGGAAACCTGTAAAACATCTCAGTTATTATTTAGGCCAATGCAATGACCCTGTAGTACTGTATCAATCGAAATAAAAGGATCTCAAGACTTCTTGTTTTTTTGGGTTTTTTATTTTATGTGTGTGTCTGGTTGACTTAAAATACAGATACAAATGTATACATGCTCATTTCAGTTTTCCACTTAAAACATAGCAACCAATTTTGCTGCATTTTGGAGGGATTTAGAAGAGGTTATTTTGAATTTGATGAAAAATTATGCTTAGGAAAAAAAAAAGAAAAGAATTAAAAGCAAAAAAAATTACATACCAAAGGCGGTCATGTATGCTGTTCCAGTTACTTTGCCATAATAGCATAAGCAGCCATGCAAGCAATTACTTTCACATATGATTTTGAGAAGAACCCAGTTTTTGTGTTAAGGCCGTGGAAGTTTCTTAGAACATATATGTTAAAAAACATAATTTCAAAGAAAAAGAAACACAGTCAAAATGAACTTTTAGTAAAGGTTTTAAAGAGGTGTTTGGGTTGTAACATGATGCCAACCTATCAGCAATTTAGTAAACACCATTCCAAACATCATGCAAAAATAACAAGAGTATGATGCGACTGACAAACATCCCTACCAAGACCTGGTGATCCAAATAAACTGAAAGGAAGGTTAAAGAGCTTATTATTTGGTAAAGCAAACCATAGACCCATAAATGACTCTGGAGGAGCTGCAGAGATAGATAGCCCATGGGTTAAAAGGTATTGGTGTTCACAGATTTCAAAAATTGCTGTTAGGAGTCTGTTCTAAGCAACATAGGGTACACAAACCAACTTGAAACATTGTGGTCTGGCTAGATGAGAAAACAAAAAAACTGAATAAAACTTTTGCCCTCGTGTGAAACAATAGGTGAGATGGAAATCTAATCTACGCTGAACTAATTATCCACAGATAAATGATTCCAAACCAATTATGAAGGTAGAAACAACAACAGATTTAAGATCTGTTATCTGAGGGCCTAAAAGCTAAAATCCAAAATGAATCTCAGGAATTATTCTTCGACTTGTTGAGCCTGACAGATTGTTCGCTACTTAATTAGTCAGGTAAACTGCCGCAGCAGCCAGCATGCAGGTGTGGCACCGTTCTTGCAGCAAACAGACTTAACAGTTAGAACATAATTTTCACCTTCTTACAATAGAACCAGTGACCCAGAAGCTCACTGAAACTTTGAAGAAGTCCACAGTGGTGTTCTTGTTTCATCCTTTATTCAGAGTGGAGAAAAAAAAAGATTTTTAAAGGGAAAAGGTTTATATAAGAGTGCACGGTAGTGTGTTGTATTTAAAAATATATATTTTAATGTCTACAGGCTTTAAAAGCAGACTGCTAGCTTGTGCTAAGAAACAAAATTGAAATAGTATTTTTTCCCGCACAGCATTTGGCTAAAGCCTGTCAAAGTGAAATGAAAGCAAAATAGCTTAGTGTTTATGATCCATGACAATTTACAGGAATTTACAGTAATAACCATTTTTTAAAGGGGGGACATGGATAAAATTAAGTAGGAAAATAACAGTAAAACAGGATTTTTTTAGGTGTGCGAAGCTTGTACATCCCATGAAATAAATCAAGACACAAACACACAACAAAAAAACAAGAAACAATAGCTAATACAGGACATATTTAGTGGCAACTGCAGCCAAACATAGAGAGTATCTGAGAGCACCTGAATCTAAACACATGGGTATTTGTGACCATGTATTTTGGGACCATTTTTTAACAAATACTACTCTTGTGGGGACCAAAGCTTGGTCACCATGACGACAAATGCTGTTTTTTGGGGTTGGGTATCAGGTGGAGGACAATAGAGTGATTTGAGTTAGGATTAGATTTAAGGTTAAGCTTTTACTGGTAATGATTAAGTTTAGGGTTAGGGTCAGGATGTGCCAAGAGAAATTACTGACAATTGAATGGAAATCAATGGGAAGTCCCTGCAAGGATAGAGAAACATATTTGTGTTTGTGAGCGTTCTTATGTTTATAAGGATTCTCCATAAGAGTGTTTGATAGTGAGTGTGGAGAGCCACAGAAACCCCAATCTGTCAAGATTGTGTTCACACAAATAAATGAACACCAGCAGAAAAAAGGGCAAATAATTTGATTGTAGGTCAGGAAATGCGAAAATCTTATTATGGTATCTCTAAAGTAGGAAGCTTTTTTTATTGCATTTTGCCCACCAGCTAGTAATTACTTAAAAGAGAAACAAACACACTGTATGAGTATTTTATGTTCTCCGGAGACATGAAATTTAATGGTAATTAGAAAATCGGCAGAGTCAAACAAACAGCAGCAGACAACACAAGCGTCTGGCTCCGGGACGAAACAACAGTGTCTGTTTTTAGGAGTTGGAGAGTTACCTGATTGTTGAGGGAGAACATTGCTGCTGCCGGGTTAATTCAATCCACATTTTTGCGGGGAGGGGTAAGCGGGGGAGAGTAGTGGATGGATGGCTGGAAGGCCTGTGAGTTTTTCAAGAGTTTTGTTCTGGTGACTGGGAAAAGCATCCAGACGTACACAGCAAAACCGTTCAGCTGCACACGGATCTGAACAAGCATCAAGGTTCTTTCAAACACACAGAGACAATGAGTTTTTTCACTTGCACAAGAGACCAGTCTTGGTCACGGATCATCAACAAATCCTATAATTTCACTAGGATTTCAAGTTTCCAAAGATAAGCTTATGTAAAAAAAAATGACAAAGTGTATTATAATTATGCAATTGGTTTGATGCTCACAGTAATTATGTTTCATTGCAAAAGCTAAAGCAGAGTGCCATAAAAAAAAGAATAATGAAAAAGACTCTTTTGAAATTTCAGCTGCTGCACCCTTGATATTGATATGATCTTGGTTTCAAAGGGATTTTTAATACCTTCAGAACAATTTCTCTTTAACTTTTTGACCCTTAAATAAAGTCCAGCTGCTCTCTCTGAACTATTTCCCTCCTCCCTCTGGTCTCCAGAAGGTAAGTACGTTTGCCCCTAGAAGTAGAGGCCAAGAATACTCAGTTACTCAACCCAAAACCGCCAAAGATTCAGCCCCTTCTTTTGGTGTGACCCTTTTGTCATGCCCTGCAGATATGGAAGTCTGCATAATGTTGAAGGATATAACGTGTTATTTGCTTTGAGCTTGAAGGAATGACTTGAAAAGAGGCCTCTCTCCCTCTTTCTGCAGCTTCCCTCAAGCCTTGAAGAAATGAAATGAAACAAAACAAAACAAAAATCACATGCACAGGAATTTGGGACATGAAAGTTGAAGATTTTACTTGCACTCCAAATCAGTTTACAGCTCCCTTTGTCTTCACGTGTTCATACAAAGAAATAAAGAGAAGGGTTTTCTTCAGATTCAGCAGAAAGCTAAGAGGGATTCGGCAGGTTTAATACTGCCGTTTTCACGTCTTAGTACTGCTGCAGGCTGGCTCTTTCACAGTGAAGTTTCTGGGGCGGCTGTTGCAAAATAAGCCACACATTCATTGCAGAGAAAATAAACAGCAGCCAAAGCATGAGGAAAGTCCTGAGTATAGTGAAGCATGTGTTCATTCTCTTATAGCTGACACTCTGATTTGGTGAAAAAAAACAAAAAAACAGTCTGAGTGTCCGCTTTCGATGCGTCACACCATTTGCATGCACTACATAAGTGCACTACATATGCACTTATTTCATTTCAGTTATAATGTGCTTTCATTCTTTCTGAGTGAAAAAAAATAAAATAAATTTTAACTGTCAAGCCTGCAGGACTCCTCTCCTCTGCACCGCTGTGATAACATTGTGACTGGACTTGGAATGGAATAAACCGCCCTCCTTTCCTGCCCGGCTTCCCACTCCCTCTATTATTTATCCTCCATCCAGTAGACCCGTCCGCTCGCCCGTCTCTCCAACCCTCTCCTGTCCAGATAACTATTTTTAGCGGCGGCACTGCTATTCTGGAAGTTGTTGCTGACTGGCTGCTGCTGGGTGTCTGGGCGGCGATCTCTTCAGGAATGTCTGGCCCACTCTCAAAACCACTCCAGAGTCCCAGAGCAGAGAGGATGGCTCGGGGCTCTGATTACAGCTTTAAGCCCAATGTAGCTGGAGCTCATTCTTCCTCCAGCAGAAACTCACAAAGCTGAAACAAGAGAAGACATTGTTTTACCTCGGTGCCAATAAAACACAGAGGTGCACGTAGGGCTTCGTGGCTGGTTTCCAGTTTAGGTTTTTTGTGCAGCTTCGACTTCATAGTAACGGGTCTCCCTCAAAAATTGCTATATAAGAAGAGTGTGTGCAAATTCAAAATCGACTTTGTAGAGCTGTACACCATGTTGCAATATTCTCTCATCAAAAACATACCTGGAGTATTGCTTTGAGTCATTCATGCATGTTTAAGGAATCTCTCATGGCATCCATTCGGGGTTTCCTTAACACTCTCCTGCTGTGCCACACCTCGTGACCCATAGCTCTGCTTTAGAGCTTCAGTCCCTTGCTAACTTTTTAAGAAATTCAGTAAGCTAGGAATACAGCAAATGTCTAAACATGTAGATAATATAGTTTCCTTTTGAATAACTTCTCACATCTCTCTGCTTTCTCTTAATTATAAACTCCTTATTTCATACTGAATGTTGTCAACATGTTGTCTGTTCTCAGCAACAGTGTCCACACTAAAGAGTGATTTTGTCAGCACAACCTAGTATTGCTTAGCTTAAAGCATTTTCTCTAGATTATTTATACATCTAGATATAATAATCATCATCTTCATCGATCAAAACTGAAACCAGAGAACAGAAAAGAGAAAGTGTATGGGGTAAAAAAAAAATGCTTCTATGACTTCCAATTGTTTATGTACAATATTTAGTGACTGCTTTTATATACATTTGGTCGGCCAAAGATGAACTTGCCCCCTTTATTTTTATGTTGCCAAGCTAAGAAAAATTGGTTGGTTTCAGTAAATCTAATGGATGAGAACAAAAAACTGTTCTTTGAAATAGTTTAACTCTTCTTTTGTCCTTTAAGGTTAAATTAGTTAGTTGTTTAAAGCCTGGTTAAATCTCCAGGGATTGAGGGAAAAATAGGCAACGTTTCCTCACTCAGATTTGTGTGTGTGTGGTCCAAGACGAGAAAATAAGCAGCACTAATGGGAAGTTTTTCCTGTCTTGAATCAGGCTTAAGGGGGTTTCAAAGCAAAATTGTTTGCAGTGGTCCAAGCCCACCTGTTGTCCGTGATTGCAGAGAGATCTGTCAGGGGCTGGGCCTTGTCGAGTGACAGGCTGTTCTGTGCCACTTAGAACCATCAATGAAGTGGTCTAGTCTATACATTCCTCAAGGCTACCCAAGTAGAGACAATGTGCTACACTGATATGTACATATTTCAAGCATGCCTATCTTGTCTAGCAATGAAAGTTAAACAGTTAGCAATCATCTACACCCTTCTTTATCACCCGAACATCACAGCAATGTGTAGAAGAACACTGTTGCCTCATTATTCCAGGGGATTGCAACTGTTAAACTTTTTTCCCGCAGGTCAGAACTTTAATCCTGAGGATGTCTTAGTAAAGCTGTTAGCAAAAAACAAAACCCTCATGGTTTCAAATGGCAGTGATGTTTTACACATACTGGGGGAGGTTTCCTTGCATAAGTGATGAGTGCTTGAGTTATTTGACATTGGAATAGGGCAAAAATATGGAAGACATAAAATATAATTTTGGTCCCTTGCCTCATGGAGGACATACTTTCTTGGTAGATAAACTTTCATAACAAGGCATGTTGACTTTTTTTAGTTGTAGGTTGTTCACAAGCGTGTAAAATGAGGTGTAATCTCTGTGATCACAAATATACCGTACTGCTATGAGCTCTAAATAAGGGGATGTGGGTTTAGTTTGAGCTTGGTGAGGATAACTCAAGGCTGTGCATAGGCACAAAAAAAAAAACCTGAAACCGCAAGGAAGTCCATTAGAAACCATAGTCAAACTGTCCCACTATCCGGCCACTCAAGTAATTAAAAGACTGCATGAGAACTCCGTCTTTGCTAAAGGCTGAGGCCAAAGCTGGAGAGCAGAGTCATTCTTGGCTGGAGCACAGAGATGTGCGGCCGGGCTGCTCCAGGATCCAATTCCATGGTTTTAGCACTGCTGGTTTAACGCAGTCTTCAATTTGGCTTTGTCTGGGAGATTTTTTATTTTACCAACCTCCATCCGAATACAATACACCCAAAACCTTAAGTGGAAAAACAGCAGAAAGAGTTGGACGGAAGGATGTATCCTCCAGCTGGCCTACATTCCTCCGGTTTCCACTTGTGTCTGCTTCTTTAACTTTATAGTGTCAGTGTTTCTGTGAAAGACCGCCACCCCCCACACCCTCCTTTTGACTTGAAGATGTTTTTCCATTCATAGTTGTTTCCTCCTGGACATTTTTGCCTATCTGATTTTATATGAATTTAAATTGCCCCGAAATGTTTACCAGGGAAACTCCCATCCAGTTTTGGACTACAGTCACGTGCGTGACCGTCCTGTGTTTTTTTTCGCAATTCTTCTGTGACAAGTCTTTAACAATATTGTGGTATAGGGTGCGGTTATCTTGCACCAATACAATGTTGTGACTTTAGGCTTTCTCACAGTCTGCTACCTTTTAACTCTTCCCATGGCTTTATCGTCATACCAGTTGACTGGCCAACTTCTCAGCAACTTAACAGGGGTTGATATGAGTGCGGTCCTTATCCTTCTTTAACTCTTACTTTGATGCACTCCAGAAGAGGCTGTTTCACATGAAGCCAGAGCTTTGCAAGATTCCCATGTGACATTGTTCAATATTCTCTTGGAAATGTAAATCAGTTTCTTAATTATGTGTAGCTTTTAGGTGACATTTATCTGTATTGTCCTTTTACAGACCTATTCATCAGCGTATAAAATAATATGGTCTTCTAGACGTAAAAAAAAAACAACAGATTTTATTTCACCAAAGAACTCCCCCTAAAAAAACTTTGTTAAGGTGGTCTTTCTTGTCCTTGTGTAAAAGGGAGAAGGAAGAAAAAACTTCCCGAAAGTATGTGTGGCCTGACATTTCCTATCACATTACAGCCCACCTAAGACATGGCAATGCACATAAAACAACGTAAGACAGAAGGTAATGAAGTGCTAAAAGTTGAGGTAATCATTCTTTAAACAGTGACCCTTTCCCCTTTTCCTTCTCATCCAGACACCATGGTTTCTTCTCCATGGGCTTTTACTCAAATGACAAGAGATTCCAGCAAATGAATGAAAAGGCAGTTGTTTTTTTTTATCTATACCTATATGAGGCGATCTTGTGATACCTTTTATGATAAAGGGATTAAAAGCTCCCTAAGCGGGATGAATAAACTGAATCAGTTTAGGAAAAGAGGAATAACCCAGGCAGATATAAGCTCTTGTGTTGCCTGCCAAGATGTCAGCGAGGAAATTCTTTCGGGAAGGAATTGAGTTTCAAGTAAATCCAAGTGTTTTGTAGCTACAGGTGAGTTCTGTTTGATGCTCACTTAAGGTGCCATTTGGATGCCTCTGTGCTTTTTCTCTCAGGCAAAGATACTAATCTCCCTTTGGCAGCTGTGGTTTAGGTGTGTGTGTGTGTGTGTGTGTGGGGTGGGGGGGTTGTCTTTCATTGAAGTACGCCCAATGAATCGTCTCCCAAAGACTCTTTTTGAGTGGTAGCCATCTGGGCCTTTCCTTTCCCTACTTTCTTTTTTCCCCTCCCCATTCTTTTAATCCCAAGTGGCAATGATACGAAGGAAAACAAAGAGATAATGCTTTGAAAATGGATCTTTCCTAGCGGTGTCCTGCCACCTCCCTTTTTACTTTTGACCCTCTTCTTCTATCCACATGTGCAGGCTTCACCAAGAAGGGAAGCATACCACTTTTTGTCACACGCAATGAGGAATGGCGTGAAGCTGCTCAAATGTTGAGAAAAAAAGAAAAAAACAAACCACTAAAAAACTAAGGGAGAATGGATAAATAATACAAGACATGACAAGAAAGTAGTGGTTAAAAGATCATTTATGTGTACAGCTTGCTCACAGAAGATGTAGAACAGCTGGGAAGCAGATAGCAAGACCGAACTGCGTGAGTAAATGCAGAAGTTGTATGAAGTCAGAACAACAAGTAGAAAGGTTGAGAGTTCTTGTTTTACAAAGACGGTTTAAAAGGAGAGTTCATACACATGGAAATGGGTGGAGGCGTTTTGAGGAGCATTTCAGTGGTCAGGAAAAAAAAACAAGTCCTACAGGGTAAAATAATGAGAGGGACAGAACAAATTGTCTGAAGAGCAAACCAAAGAAAACACATGAGTGCAAAGATATAGCTAAAGACACTAAACCAAGTTTCAGTTTCGGAAAAAAAAAAAAATCATGTAAGGGGATTTAACGTCTTCTGATTATCTTGGTTAGCAAACTGATGAGTCAAGTTTTCTTGTTCACATTGTTACAAAAACACGGAGGAAGCCACTTTAACATTTCTGGATGCACTGTTATGCTCTATAAATAAATAAAAATCACCAGACTGACATACAAGAGAGAAATTTGTCTTTGTTTTGGATAAGGCTCTGACCCACATGCAGGAAGACAACTCAGGAGACAGTTAATAAGGTAAGTGTTGCTTATTGAGTGAAGTCTTGTACGCGATGACAGGAATCTGAGGAGCGGCTGCGGGCGCTTGCCTGCGACGTGAGAAACCGGATGCTCTGAAGGAAGGCAGACATGTGAGTGGATTGTTCCGTGGGTGAAGGGATGAACTATGGTTGTGGTCTTACTTGGATTGTTGAGTGTAACCGCCAGGGAGGGATGACAAGAAGGGATTTCCTTGGTTTGTGATATGTTGCTGCACAGCGGGGGGGGGGGATACAGAGAGGTGGAGGCTGTCGGGTGTGGTCGGAGGGTGATCAGAGAGTACGAACGAACCCAGTTTGGTGAAGGAGTCTGGGGTGCGGCAGGCACCGGTGAGTGTGGATCCGGAGCTTTAGTTGTGTTGTAGAGTGGTGTGAATTGATAACTCCAGGGAGGAGTACTAGAGCTGGTACCTGGGTCTGCAAACACAAGAAGTAGTCAATAGGAACACGACAGACACGAAAGCAACTTATGATCATCTGATAATACACAGGAACACAAGGAGGGCTTGGGAGTACCATGGAAGGTTACAACCAGGCGCCCAGTGACTGCCAAGCAGCTCCCTTTATCCTCCACCGCTTGATGAGCTGATTGGCAGCACCTGTAGCCACAGGGCTGCCAGCTCAGGAGCTCCAGCTTGCAGACAACCTCCAGGAAACGCTCTCCCGTTGAGAACACAAGAAGACACAGCAACACACCAGCCAAGAGCAAACCATTTCCTGACAAAATTATGTAGAAACACTTTTAGGATTGTATGACTGGCCAATCAATAACTCCTAATCATACAAAAGATAGCATTTGATTCGTAACTTGCTATCATGATATTGTGTATTGCAGTTTTTCAGAGAGTCTGAACTTCGTTTTATTGATGTAAAATAGTTTGACCAGCCAATATTCTACTCTGATTTCAGATTCTTTATAGGAGGGCATAATTGTTTTGGCTCATAATTTACTTTTATTTTACTAGTTTATCTTCAGTTGTTATGAAAATTCTCTACTATGTATGAAAATCCCCAGTCTCTTTAAGAAGCTCCTACCTTTTCTGACATATTCTCTTCAGCACATGCACTATCACGACACTGGTTTTTGCTCTTAGGACATTTTTATTTATTTTTTGTTGTACAAAGGAATTACTTTAAAAAACTATGTTTCTTTGAAACTCGGGATATCTTTGCGCAATTTCAACAGGTGTTTGCTACAGCAGCTAGTCTGATGGAGCTCTATGGGGAAGGTTGTAGCTGATGGAGGAGTCTCTGGGAGCTCGGCCGTAAACTGGCTGGTTAAATATGTGGCCCACTGCAAAGGTTTAGGCACAAGGCTACTACGAGGGATTCAAAAATTACTTGAACATGATAGAATGAGTAACTCTCCAGGTATATTTTAAGGAGAGAATGACATTATTACATGATATGAACCTCAAAAAAGTTGATTTTGTATAACAACCGCTCCTCCTCAATCAGTAAATAAGTAAAATATTTGTTTTTGATAACAACAAAGGGGATTTGTTGTAAATGTTCAAATTTAATTTTGTTCATATGAATTATTTATATATTGCACATAAGTCCATAAAGAGGCATGATATGTAAAAGTCAGATACAAAAATGTTTTAGTTCATGCCTACATACCTGTGAAACACAGATTTAGAAAAACAGCTAAAGTAATTTTCTTTAAGACCAAAGTACTTACTGAAAAATGGTAATCGGTAAATGAGGCAGTGAATAAACTAGAATTAGTGAAAGAATGAACAGGAAATGTTTATATTTTTTTAAGAACAAGGCTCATGAGAATATGAGAGAAGGAAGCATTGCATTCACCTGTAAAATACAGAAGACAAACTGTTTATCCCAGCACAAGCACAATAACTGTAACAGGGGGAAATGCATATGACCTCTGGAAAGCATAAGGATGACTTCCTGAAGTTCAAACCAGTTGTCAGAATGATTAAGAATTCAGATTTAAATTACTTTAAACGCTGCATGTTTACTCACTTTTTTCACACAATTATCGTATTGTTCTCAAGTCGCTCAAATAACTAATTCAGCTAAAATAGGGAAATGGAAAATTAGTAGAATGTTGCCCGGCGCATTAAGTCCTAATTTCAACAGCAAAATTGAAATGTATGTGAATAACATGAAAGACGGATGTGTAATGTTATGTCGCCACATTTAAAGTTGTTCTGGTGGTGCCATAATTTTGTGAAAGAATTAGTCTTTTTCTCAACAGATAAGCATTGCTTTAGTAAATAGTAGTTCTCAACTTTCCATCTCCATCCCATTTTTAGGTGGCTGCTTCCAGCAGGTTAATGTACCAGACCATCTTTAAGAAGTAGTGGAACAGTAGGTCTAGATCATGAATATCCTGCTGACATAGCTGCTATAACTGTGTGATGCTGTCATGTGAGTTTACTAGCCATTCGTAGCACGGTGTACCTAATAAAGTAGTCAGTGGCTGTAGAAAGTGATTACATCGTCACATTCTTTCTCTTTATAAAGAGATGCCTTAAATTAGGTTTACCTGATATTTATGTAATGTTTAGCTTTGGATTCTACAGAAAAAAAATGCCTTACTGCTTTCTTATTATTCTGTTCACACATAGAAAGCAGACTTTATTATCTTTCTCCGCAAAATGTTTAATTTTGCAGAAGTATATTATAGCTGGAAAATGTAATGATCAGTGAGCTATAAGACATTTTTTTGGTGTAAAAATCAAGCCACGAATTTTTCAGAAGATAATTTAATGGGTAAATTAATGACAACACCCTTTCAAAGAAAATACTTTCAGCTTTATAGGGAGCTGCCATCAACTGTTCCCATGATTAATAGTATAACTCAGCACCTAAAAACATAAAAGACATATAAGGACAATATAAAGGAATTCACCACCTCATAAGCCCTCTACACACAACACCCATCTTTTAAACTCAAATGACACAATCTTTATAGTGAGCCATCCACTAAACAGGGTGGGAAAAGATCTGTGAACTGATAGACATTCCTTGCAGCTTATGTCATCTAACAATGGCAAAACATTGTCAATGGGATGTTAAAAACCAAAATAAGGACTCCTTGGACAATGTGAGAGCTGATATGTTTGGACAAGGGTGGTCCCCAACTGGTTGACCCCAGGGTCAGAATCATAACTCCTGAGGTAAAAAATTTCTCAAGACCAGTTCAAGCGGGACCTCACAGAGGTGAGAGGTGGACCTGGATGCCTTTATCACCATGTCTGAAAGTAAACTAGCCAAAATAACTGGTTTATGGACTTGCTGACCACAAGGGCACATTCCAAGGATTCCGCCTGCAGACAGCAAAGTCCTGCTAAGTTTACAGGGGATAGATGTCTTTCCCACAAACTGTGTGTGGCGAGCAAGAGCGAGCAAAGTACAGTTTTAAACAATGGTCTTTAAATCACTGGTTAATTTAACTTACTGGGATTTGAACTCTTTTGAGTCACTTTGTGATTTCCTGTAAATCTCATCTATCTAAGTGCAGGCAGAAGTTTATTTAGATTTCAGAAAAAAAGGCTCTTACCTTGCAGGGTTTGAAGCTTATACTTTCAAGGTCAGGTCAGCTGAAATAAAGAGCAGAGTGAAACAAAACAAAAAAAAATCTTTATTACACAAAAAAAGTCCAGGAGGAATGTTCAAACATTTTACCTGTTGAGATTTTGTCTCCAAACATTCTAATGTAAGTAAATAAAAAGGAATTTGTCATCAGTAGAAGTTTTCCCACTGTCTGTTTAATCAAAGGCCAGTACATATTTTAAGATGTGACACTCAGACCACATTATTTAATCAGCAGACCTTGCTTGTAATGTTTACTCACTACACAGACGGTGTTGTTGCGTGGAGATGAGGAAACAAATCAGTCAGCGCTTTCAGCCGTTCATAACAGCCCTGCCATCATCCTCGCAGGCCATGAGTCACACAAAAGCTGCTGATGTGCAATTTGAGAGAAATAATTGTAATTGTAATAATTTTCGAAACGTTCAACGGAGACGCATGGAGAAATGCTGTATGTTCCAGATTTCTGGGATGTAAGCAAATCTGAGACACTGGGTATTATTAGATAGTATTTTTAGGGATTAAAGACATACAAACAGGTTTTTATTTATATATTACACATAAAAAATCTTTAAAAAAAAAAGGTTGAGAAGCATTTTTTTAAATTCAACCTGCTACTCTCTGATTTCCCCTAACTAAAATACACCAAAGTCTAATGTGCGGTATATGTTTCTAGACTTGGTTCAAAGATATAACATTTTAATTGAAATTACAGACAACCGCTTATCCAGGCTTTCATCACTTGTTCAGTGGTTTCTGTTTTCTACTGATTGAGCCCTGTGAGAAAATTACTTTGTTTTATTGGGTAACTTTGTGTTGTGGTTTATTGAAATAAAAAATAAAAATAAAAAAAGTGAATAAAAGAGACCCAGATGAACCCACAAACAGGATTGCCTTTTTGTAAAAGCAGAAGTTGCAAAATTAGTATCTGTTTTGGTTAAGTCATGAATGCTTTAATCTCTGTTTCTACACAATCAACAAAACATTCTTGCAACTCTGCAAAGTCAATTAAAGGCTAGACCACCTATTTTTCTTCTTTATTCATGTGTCTCCCAGTCATCCCGTCTTGACATTCGTGCCAGACGCTAAGCTCTTACAGGACTTTGTGCTCCACCAGGTTGCAAGTTTAATATTTAGTCACTATGTTTTCCTTGACATGGCTGATTTATCTGGATTTTTCTTTGAATAAAGCAGCTGTATAAACAGGAAAGGTAATTTGTGCGCATGCAACCCTGAGTGCCACAGCTTCCTTCAGCACATTTGGCTCAGAGGGAAATGTCTGCCACAGTGCTATTCTCAACTCAACTGCCTTTCCTCAAAGGAGAGCTGTTTAACATGAAAATGTGTACAGAAAGACAGGCTCAAGCTAATTATTTTCTCAAGGCACATTGCATATTTTGCTGTGAGCGCGATAACACACCAGCCTACTGCCACGAGTGTAAAATTGGAAATTCCAGAAGGTGTGTAGCAGCACACAGGCTTTTGTGAGGACAGACAACAGAATGTTGACTTGAGACAAGTGCTGAGGTGCGACTTCTAACAGGAACCAAGACCAAGGTAAAGCACGTGGTATTTATGTGTTGAAATGGCCAAGTCAAGGTCTAGACCAGACGGGCCCAGTCTTGAAAATGTATGTTCAAAGAAACTCTTTATTCAACTTGACTGAGCTTGAGTTATTTTGCAGAAGAACAATGGGTCAAAAATGGTAATCTCTAAAGATGGAAAACTGGAAGAGGCCAAAACATTTGCAGGTATAATTTTAGGAAAATTTCATATATATATTTTTAGAAAGTATAAACAAAAATGTTCAGTTTTTTGGTTTTGATTTAAAAAAAAACTTTGAAAGGCAGTCTATACTTTTAATCAAGCCCAACATCAAGTTGAACAAATTGTTCTTGCAAAAGCAGCTATATTGGACGGGTTAAACAGTAAAACAATGAACCGTGTAAGTAGGCACTCTCATTCATGGGCTCTGTTACTCCCTCGTTGCTAAAGTCTGACTCACAAAACATCTAAACAGTTCGGTTCAGAGCCCCCCACCAATGCCTCCCCTAAACATTTTCCTCCAGCCCTGTGGCCACAAACTCTTATCCTTCTACAAAATAACTCACGACAATGCACATTGGGTGAACCTCTTACACACGGTCCTACTGTTCTGAACCTGTGCATGAACATGTACATGCTATTAGTTCACACGCATGCAGCTTCGCAATCAGTCTTCCCCGCCTGGACCCAGAGATGAGGCACTGGTCGACCTTTCTCTTCTCTAGAGAGAATAATAACACAGGAGTTGTATGCTGCCATTGGAAAGGGACAGAGCCATCTTCTGTGAGCTCAGATGAGCAATTATCCTTTTTAGCTCATACGAAGGGGGGAAAAAGGGCCTTTTTCTGGGAATGTGCCTGCCTCAAATATTTCTCCTTGTGGTCACAGGAGTACAGCAACATTTGAGCAGAATGGGCAAATGTCAATCTGTCACAGTGTAGGAATGTGTTATTTTTGCCGTAGCTATTTTTATCTCCAGTATTTCCATGGCGCCAAGTAACAACATTTAGCTTGAACGCGTCACGACGAAACCACAAAATCCTCTTGAGCTGTTAGTTTTAAAGATGGTGCTGCACTTTGCATGCGACCTACAAAACGTTTATGGTGGGCTCTGGGTTTCGAATTAGGAGTCCTGCTGCTCATTTGTTTTACAATCCAAGCTTGCTAAGATGTGGCGATCAAACAATTTTATGATATTTTAAATAGATGTTAAAGAATAATTATGAGGCCATGCAAATAAACAGAAGCATTGGCAATTAAAGATTCTATTTAATAAATACTTGCGTACTAATTTCAACTGCTTTGTATTGATTTATGACATGGATTAAAGCAGAATTATTCTTGATTTAGTTAAGAGCAACATAGCCTCATGCTTACAGTGCCTTTCAAAATTACGTTCCTTGAGCATTTACCCATTTTTTGTCCTAATACAAGGGTGGAAAATAATGTTGTGCTTTTCGCTTCCGGTGTGACGGAGACGTGTGGGTAAGTGAAAATACACGACAAGAAAGTAGGGTCTCTTGCATGAACTTTACTTCTTCCAGCAACAGATGAGTTACAATGGCAACTGAGTCGTTCTTACGTAAGGACTGTGTGGCTTCTGGCCTCTAGATCTGGCACAGACAGCATTTAGCTATGTCCGGGCAGTGAGCGGTGAGAGCCGTAACCAACAACAGAACATGAACACAATCTCGCGATACTAGCCTAGTCTCTACAGCTGTGTTACATTTACTGGTCTAACTTAAGCTCGGAAAACTAAAATAAAAACACAAAACCAAGCTTTAGGTCTAATAAAGTTTAACCTTCCTTACAATAATAAAGAAAGTGATGTGATACAGCTGGCAGCAACAAATGGAGACTGTTTAACACAAATTAAGCTAAATTAAGATTTAAAAGGAATGACAAAAAAAAAGACACCAATAACAGAAATCTAACAGCAATTACATACAAAATAATGAGCTTACTATGGTAACACTTTCTTCAGAAATTAACTGAATACAGAAAGACCTACATGAACAACAAGAAAATTATCACAAAAAACACCAAATTAAGACAAAACCAAGAAAGAAAATCAGTAAACACCCAGAGATTATCACCCCAACGTTTCAGGTCCTCAAAGAAACTAAATACAAAAACACAAAACAGTTTTACAATTTTTATTTTAAAAAAAAGGCCCGTTAAAGCTTTGTAAAGTTGTTATCCTATCTCAAAGTGGTACACATTTACTTTGAATCAAGAAAACACACACGTGACAACAGAGCAAGAATAGTTTTACAAGGCACTGTATGTACAATAAATATGGTGTGTCTGCAATAAAAAACTGCATATCTGTACCCACCTGTTGATCCCTCCTGTCTTTCTGCTGAAAGGCAGTTCTGGACTGGTTTCCCACTCTTGGTAATACTGGTGCAAGCATTTTTGCCACATGCTCGTCTGCATGTGCCTTTATTGCAACTATTTGGCTCACATATTTAAATCCATCTCTCCTGTCTGTATGTTTATGAATGTATGTGTGCCTTTATTCATCTTGCATAACAGACGTGTTTCCTGGACAACTTTTTTTTCTGTAATAAAGGATAAAATAAAGGGTAAAAAAAGGCAGATTAAATGGAGTATAAAAGGTTGTATGACTCAGAAATAAAATAAAATGATTATGATTACTTAGGAGCTGTTCTTGATATTTCTTTGTGAGAATAAAGCAGCACAAATAGGAAAAACCTTTTGGTAAACAGTTAGGACAATATTAATTACATTGACTTGGAACAAATACTCATGGCTTGACAGATGAAACCATTGCAAACAATATGGCTTACTACCTGGTTGGCTTGTCTTGAACCTTCAGCCCTTTTCTTTAATTCCCTCTGTCCTTGTTTTAATGACCGCTGGCAGACACAGCCTAGTGTAGAAAGAGACATAACCCCTGCAGACAGGATGGGAGCCCTTATTTACTTTGCAGATAAGGGTTGTGGGTAGTGGAAGGAGCGGAATGTACTGGAATGCTGGGTTGTTTTGGAGAAGAGTCTTGGATGTCTACGATAACAAAACAATTCAGGGGGGCAGGGGGGATGCTCAAGGTGGGGTATTCAAAAACAATTAGACTACTTAAGAACGCCATAGTCGTCCCTCAGGGTCTAATACTATCAGAAATACCCAGCCTCTAACACAGGACTCAGAATTTCCCCCCAAAGTCATTTGGGATTTCTTACTTGAAGAGCACAGAAGGGGTAACTAACCATCCCATGTTCAGTACAGTCACAATGAAATGTTAACTGACCATATTTCTTCCAGAATCCTAATCAATGAGGATTCTGGGCTTTTGTTTATACACATCTCTACCATCATCCTACATAAGTGGTTGTTGATTGTCTTACCCCTTTGGCAATTTATGTCTATAGATGTTTGAGCTTTTTTCTTTTTTGAAGTTCAAAATGGAGCCGTCTGGCAATTTGGCGTTTTCTGTCCAATCCCCTATTTAGTTTGACAGGAAGTGATAAAGCTCTCAGGTTTCATAAGGTGGATACCCATTTTGATTTAGCCTGTTCATTTTTTTTTTAAGTTTGTTCAAGATTTGAATGGTTATGTTACCCACAAAAGATCATAAACCTTGACCAGATTGTGTTCTTGCCAAGAATGCATACTTCATCAACATAAGGTCCCGATGACTGTGTAAGGATGCTGTTTGAAGATTCTTCTTTTTCCCATGATAAGATTGCTGACAACTTTTTACAAAATATTTGTGAGCTTTCACTCCTAGGACATCTGCTGTTACCGTTTATGAGATTGAGTACCAGTATGTAAGTTATATATAATGCCCAAAAGATGTTTTGTTTGCATTCCAAAAGTTCTTGTTTGTTAAGTTGTTTTTACCGTCTATTACATCCAATAAACAAATCAGAAGCAATGCATTTTTTGTTTGTTTTTGCAACCTTGCATGGTTATATAAAGAGCCCGAGATTTATCTGCCAATTAAAAACTGATTTTATTTGCCATAAAAACGTTTGCAGTTATACTGAGTGTTTTTCCTCATGTGGATAATTTCCCTTTATCTGGATACTCCATTCACATAACAGCTGCAGTGAAACCTACCTGTCCTCTTTGACCGGTGTTTAATTTATAGCAAGACGTGAGTCAGTTAATGAAGTGCGTCTGAAGAGGTGTAGCTGACTGATCTCTGCCCCTTTGTATGTTATGAAAACATCAGAGCAGGGATGATAGAAATTCCTATTTTTCAAAAAAGCATACTGTAATGCGGATGAATTATCTGTGATCAAAAGCGATCAAAACAACTGCTCAAAGATATTTATGGTAGCATTTACAGTCTGACCTGTTAAGATTGTATGTTTAATTTACCATACTTTACCATCTGGCCCCGGAAACTGGTCTTGAGATTAAGCATTAGTAAGGAAAATGATTCAAATACCTATATTCCTTTGGGCATTGTTTTGGCTCACTCTCTGGAGCTGACATTACGTGCAAGTGTTTAACATTTCACTGACCTTCACAGAGTGTGTTTTGTTGAGGCACTAGCTGTAATGTTTTCAACCATTCATCATGCAAGCATGCTATCAAAACAAATAATACTTTCCCAAATACCTATTACTCATTCGGCTGAATGGAAAATATACTACAGCTCAACAAAAACATATTTACACAACATGTTTCCTACAAGTAAAAAAGATTAGGAATTCTTTTCATAGAGCATATCAAAAACATTTAAGAGGAAATGCAGTTTAGGAAGCCTAAATACATAGAAATAATGCTACTTGATAGTCTGTCGGCTGGGATTTACAAAACAGTCAATTCATAGGTTACACAAATCAAGAATTGTGAAAATATAGTACATGTTACATATAAGCCTTTTCTTTATTTTTAATAATAAAAACAGAGTACTGAATCTTCATAATAAAAAATCTCCATCCCGGCTTTGTTGTTAACTGACAAGAAGAGAAATGGTTTCCTGCTGTACAACGCTACAAAGGAAATGCAGTTCATGAAAAGCAGCAGTTGCTCAGATATGTTGAGTCCCAGGTTTTGTGATCAAGGAATCAAGGAATTTTTATTTGTCATCACATCACATGTGGTACATGATGCGGGAAGAAATTCTAATCCCCCGGTCCAGTTTACACCCTGATAGCAATTTTAAATAGTATAATAAAATATAAGAACTATGCGAGAATAGGATTTTACGACACAGAATCTACAATATGGACACAGAATCTACAATATGTGACTTCGGACATAGCAGCAATGAAAATTCGGAGTGCATATAATATAATAAAATATAAACAATTATACGAGAAATAGGATTTAACTACACAGAATCTACAATGTGGACACAGAATCTACAATATGGGACTTCGGACATAGCAGCAATGAAAATTCGGAGTGCAAGTGACATATTAAGTGACATTTTAAAGTGACATTTTAAAGTTTGGTATTAAAGTGAACAGTGCCGGTAAAATGATAAAGTGTTTTTCATTTGTAATTGTCCTTGCGTGTGTTTGAGAGTCTCACAGCTTCAGGAATGAAGCTGTTTCTCAGTCTGGTGGTTTTACGCTTGATGCTCCGCAGCCTCCTGCCTGAGGGGAGCGGGACAAAAAATGAGTGTGCTGGGTGTGTGGGGTCCTTCATGATGCCGGAGGCCCTCTTCCTGCATCTGGAGGTGTAAATGTCTGTGGTGCTGGGGAGGCTGACTCCAACAGTCCTCTGTGCAGCTTTCACCACTCTCTGCAGAGCTTTCCTGTCTGCAGCAGAGCAGCTTCCATGCCACACGTTGATA
>JAVLVB010000487.1:275882-298730 GCA_032876305.1 Orestias chungarensis | reverse complement strand
CTCAAAACAACCTCGATCTCCTGTGGATTGTGCAGAAGCCTGCAACTCCACTATTTCAATCTCCAGATCTCTAATAGACTTGGTTAAAACAGATGAAACATTGACAGTGTACTGTTGACATAATTCTTTAATTTCAATTTTTCCACGATCCCACCACTGCCCTAAAGATGCAAAATCCTCTTTTCTAGTTTTGTGCATTTTCCAGAATGAAATAAATCTATCCTTAAAATTGGTATCCAATAACAAAGCAGTGTTAAAAGGCCAATAAGCAGATTTATGTTTTATATTGGCAATAAAAGCACTGCAAGAAACCAAAGCATGATCCGAAAAACTTACAGGATGGATATTACAATTTTGAAAAATTCCAAAATTATGTCTAAAACTATATATTCTATCCAACCTGGCTGCAGAAAAAGAATTATCTGTGTTTCTAGCCCATTTACATTGTATTTTTTGAGTGTGCAATTTCTCTCCAAATATCAACCAAAGAAAATCAATCAATCAAATGTTTTAAGAACGTTGTTGAAGCTCAATGAGGTTCAAAATGATTTCTATCTAACTGATCATTTTCAATACAGTTAAAATCCCCGCCCAAAAAAAGAAAATCATCCGTGTCACACTTACACAAAACATCTTCAAGTTTATGTAAAAAACAAACCCTCTCTGCTCTTACATTTGGAGCATAAACATTTACAAAAACAATATTCAAACACTCATATTTTGCTTTTACCACCATTAATCTACCCTTGATTACATCCTCAAACTGATATGACAAAGGTAGAACATTTTTCAAAAACAAAATTGCAATTCCCCCACTGGCCTGGTTTAAATGACTCAAAATAATTTCTCCTCCCCATTCCCTCCTCCAATCGATCTCATTTAAATAATCACTGTGTGTTTCTTGTACCATTAACACATTTATTTGTTTTAAATGAATTAATTCAAACACACTGATTCTCTTTTTCACATCTCAGGCTCCATTCAGATTTAAAGTAGAAACTCTGAAGTGGCTCATTATCAGAGATGTAAGAAGAGACACTAAAAGAATATACAGACATTTAAATATCAAGCTCATCGTCGTTGAGTTCTTGCTTAAGTTTTCCGATCAATTTTTTTAACCGGTAAACTTCTTTATCATTATTTCCCCCTTTGTCTTTTTTGTTCAACTGAGATCCGACATGCACAAGAAAAAGTTTCTTGTCAGGAAAGAAATCTTCAACTTTGACATTTTTCATATTCTTAGTAACTTTTGGAAAAGGTTTAACATTTAGCACTCCATAACCTTTCCTTTGCTGACTTTGACCAAGAGACTTGCAACATGAACTGGCAATACTATCTTCAGTCCAACCTTCATCTTCACCTTCTTCCTCGTCCTCTTCCTCATCCATATTACTTTCTGACTCTAAGACTTTTCCTGAACATTCAATCTCTGTGTCTCTTTCATCAATTTCAGTTTGAGAACTAAAAACTCTGTTTTTAGGAATTTCCAAATCATCTTCCTCCAGTATTTGACTGCATCCCTCATCTTCTATTGGCTCAGTGTTTGTCTTTCTCTGCAGAGATGTTAGTAAACTCTGACTCTGTCCCTCCTCACTGTTATCTTCCTGTCTGTCCTGTGAAACGTTCATCTTTTGATTTTTCAAGATTTTTATTCTCTGTCCTCTTGCACGCCTATCTCGTGCACTTCTTTTTCACCTTGAGCATTTTTCCTGGACGTTTGCCCTTCTGTTTCTTTTGTCATTTTGCTCCCTGAACCCGTAGCTTCAGCTTGATCCGGCAAACTTTCGCTTTTTTTATCTCGGGTTTGCGTCGTATTACTAGGAGAGAGATTTTTCCCAGGACACGCTCGAACCAGGTGACCGACTTCCCCGCAACCAAAACACACCAAAGTGCCCGAGTTAACAGAAATAGCAGAATCAAACTCGTCCACTGGCACATTAAGAACTAAGTTAAGGTCTTCATTCTTTTTATTGAATATCATAAGACACTGTCTTCTGCTTCAACTGCGGTGACTTGCAACCCGACTGCATTTTTGTGATCGCGGTAACAATCTTCCCATGCCGAGACAATTCTCTCACCAACAATTCATCACTGATGAACGGGGGTATATTTGCAATTGTGACTTTCTTAGCAGGAGTACTCAATGGGGAAACAGACAAAAAAACATCATTCACAACAATGCCTTTTTCAATCACTCTGTTTGCCTTCTCCACGCTGTCAACATAAATGACCACAGCGCTGTTCATCGGAGCAGTGGATTTAATGCTGCTACATCCTACAATTTCTCCCACCGCCAAACTACATTCTTCCACCGTCAGAGTAGGATTATTAGGGACGATCCTTAAACCATGTTGTTTTGTAAGTTTGTTCAAATCCATTTCCGGCACTTTGGACCAAAAAAGGCCAAAATGCCGGTGCTACACACAAAACTGTAACCAAAAAAAACACTTAAATCTAACTCCACAACCGCAATATCAAGAAAAACAAAGTTAGAAAATCTCAACCTTTCAGCCCACTCACCACCACGCGCTCCTCCACCAAAACCCCAGCATGCATTGCGAAAGAAAGAAAGAAAGAAAGGAAGAAGTAGCAGTTTGGAGATCTAAACTAACAGCAACAAATACATTGATTTAAAAGTGTGAAACATCCCAGTGCCAAAATGCACTGTTTAATGCATGTTAAACTTTTTAATCTTCTTTTGATTAGCACTGTTCACTGCACCGCTGGTCCCAACCATTGGGTCAGAAGAATAATTTATTCGTCATTTTCTCATTAGACAGATCTTTTTTGTCTATTGTTTTTTTTAATTTTTTTTTATTTGAAACCTCCGTTTGCCTCAGTCTGTGGTTGAAGAAAATGCCTTCAACCAGTTATGGTTATAGGTAACTGATTATCTTGTAAAATGGAGGAACAATAGTTCAGATATAACGAGAAAGGTGCATTACTTTGTCAGGAAAGTGTGTTTTAAATACAACAATTTGTTTTAACCAATTGTGTCATTACTAATTTTGAGTGTCACACCACATGGCTGAATTACCTTAAACTGTTCAAGTTGTTCAAGTGTGTGGTTTTTGCTATAAATGGTCTCTTGTCTAAACAGTGGCATTAGTTATGTTCAATATGAAAAATGGCATCAAATTAAGTGCTAGACCTTTTTACTTGATACTAATGCATTCGAGGGGGAGGTACAGATGTACAGACAGCAGGTGAAATATATTGTGTATATAGTGTTCAGGAAAGGTGGGACAGACCTCAAGGTTATGGACCCATCTGGGACAGCATGTATAGCAAGTAAAAAGTAGAACACAGAGTCTAAACTTGAAAATGTGGGCTGAAAAAGTGGTAGAAGCGCTAATGGGGACCAACTGACCCTTTTGGGATGGCGGTAAGGTAAAGAGGTTACTTTCTGAGTAGTCCTTAAGAGGAATGCCCATGCTCTGACAGTAATTGGTTGCTTGGAATCATGGAACCACAAATTAAAAACAGTCTGGACCGGGACCTCCAGGGATTGCCAGGCAGTTTTTGGATAGAATGTAAGTGTCAAGAAGGATTGCTGAACTCTGATGGCTGGGAACAAGCACAATAAATACAGCTACTGCTTCGTTGGAAGACAGATACATTCCCTTTGAATTAGACATCAGGCAATAATAATTTGTTTATCAGATTTTCTTAGGACAGCATTACCAAACAAACACCAGTGGTTTACAGATTACCACTGTTTGCTTATTTCTATTAAAAAACAACACAGATTTCAATGATTTAGAAATCAACTGCAAACATTTTCACTAAAGAGTTAACTTAATCCTTGTTATTCATACCACTCTGTAAGTGTTAATATTGAATATAGTTCATTTATGTATCAGACAGGAGACACCAGCTTAAATCGGATGCTGTATGTAATCTTTTCAAAAATCCTCTCTAAAATGTAAGTTTCAAATAATCAACAATCCTCTACACAGAAATACCAGAGTGACAACCAAAAATGGAAGTAAGGTATTATGAAAAAGTTTGAATAATTTATACAATAGAAACTATTTATGTGTTTAGGTACTGCAAGGCAGTAGAGCAAACCACAACAGTCTTCCAGCATCATGAAAAATAAATAATATGCAACTCCTGCTGTTAGTGTAACATTGCCTGATACATACGGTGTAGATACAGGCTACAGGCAGTCTGTGCCAAGGTCGGCAAATTGCAACTGCAAGCAATTAGCATACACATTTCAGGTATATTTCAGTATCTTCTTTCAGTTTAAATTTATTTGCACATCTTCAATGTCATGCTTGGGGTACTCAACTACACCTAACCCTAAGCTTGGATAAGGTTGGGTGTAACAGTTCAAAGGAAGGTAACAGTACAGTCTTGTAAAACATGTGGTCATCATGGTGTCATTTTGTTGGTGGAAATGGTGCTAAGTTAGCAGAGTTTGTGCTATATTAATCAAGTCACTGCCCGTGATAAGGTTCCCCTATCCACTGACAAATTGGTCTTTCTACTCCAAACAGTTAGGTGGTTTGGAAATAATAGAAGTTTGAACCATTAATAATTTTTCACACATGCCTTTCTTACAGTGCAGGTGTAACTAATACTTTTCCACAACTTATTTCCATTTAGACATCACTTCAGTATGAAGTCTTGGCACTGAAATATCTGAATAATAAATCTTTGGAAAAGTTACACCTGTATGTGTTGTTAAAAAAATGCCAGCAGAATATTTTTGGCTGGAAAAGATATTAGTTTGGCAAAGCATCACAGACCAGCCCCTGTAAGCTTTGATGGAGCTGTGGTGAGCCAGTGGAAATGGTCCCAAGGTCCCCAGATGTGAGCTTTGCAATTGGACCCCAACTAGGAGCACATTTGATGGCATTTTCACTATTTACTGAATTGAATCAGAAGCCACTTCAACCAAAGGGATTTATGTGCGCATAATATTTGACATATGTAAAAAGAGCATGCACATGCAAGACTTGGAAGCAAAAACCCCAAAATTAAGTATTTTAAAAGTAACCAAAGGGACTTCAGAAGCATATTATTCCACAATATAAATCCAGAAAAGAAAGGCAAGAATAGCATTATAGAACCATCATAAGGTGAGGGTGTCTCTAATTATGTAAAGCAGCATACTAGTAATGGGCAACTGCCAGTCTAGTTGCTGAACTGGGAGCAGCAGCCACGTAGTTCACTGGCTCATTTGATGTACTGAACCCTTCGTTAGAATGGTAAACTGAACGAGGTTAAGCCTAGGCAGATATAACTACTTTTACTACTTAATTAGGGCAAAATTAATGTTTACTTATTCATGACATTTGCTTGTTATTTTCAAGTTATATTTGAAAACTCCATCATACACCTGTTTTGAAAGACCCACTATAATCTGGATACAGCACTGTAGGATCATGTTCCTTTAGTTTTCCAGTATATTTAACAAAATTCAGCCTGCTTTACTTTTTCTGAAACTCCTGAAGACACAGCTACAGGGAATAAGAATCCTCTTAAACAGTCACTACCTGACAAAGAGACAAACTGAAAGATTTTGAGTCTAAGTACCACAAAGGACTGTACTCTCACCTTTTCTTTTCAATTTTTACATTTTAGACATCCAGCACAAACTGGCATCCTGTTGTCTGCATAATTACTCGGATGACTCTGCTGTCATGCTATTTTTAAGCCTTTTCACTCACATACACAGGAAACTCTCAGGAGATCAGATATCAGATTTATATTATATTTATATATATTTTGATGAATAGTGAACAAAAATCAGAAGGACTGGAGCAGCGGGAACAGCGGGGAACAGTGGTGGCTGGTAACCTAGGGATATTTCAAAAAGGGAGAGACAAGTTGTTGCGGAAATTTGCGAATTGTGTGCATACCCAACCCAGGGAAGGTGCTGGTTCCAGGCTGACGGGTTTGACGAAGCTCCAGGGGCATTGCAGAAATGTTTCCAGAACTGTGAGATAAACTGAGGGCCTCAGTCAGACAGTTGGTGGGTATGCCATGGAGACGGAATACTTGCTTGATGAGGAGTCAGGCAAATTGCATAGCGGTAGGAAGCATCCTAAGAGAGATCATATTACAGGCTTTGGAGAAATGGTCAACAACTTTGAGAATGGTGGTCATACATTGTGAAATTGGTAATCCGGTGAGGAAGTCTACTGTATAGCGATGGGGGACGAGGGATGTTTGGGTATCTCAAGTGGTTGTAGCAATCCAGCCGGAGGTCTATTGTTTGATTTATTACGCGCACAGATGGGAAAGGCTTTGGCATACTCTGAAACATCCTTATTGATGCTGGGCCACCAGAATCTTCTTGAGATGAGAGCGATGGTCCGACTGGAACCAGGATGGCAGAAGAAGTTAGCTCTGTGGAACCAATGGATGACCTTAGAATGGACGGAAAATGGAATGTAGCTGATTTTTGTGGGGTGGGATGTGGATCGGGTTAATCTTTGAGAGTGCTGATTACAATGTCTTCGATCTCCCAGGTTACCGAGCCAACCACACAGCTAGGTGTGTTGATAAAGAGTCAGGTTAAATGTTCTTGGATCCGGTTCTGTAATAAATAGACCGGTTAAATCTCTAAAAGAAAAGGGACCAGAGGCACTGACGTGGGTTTAGCCGTTCCGCGGACTAGATATAGGTTAGGCTCTTATGGTCGGTCCAAACCAGCACCGGATAATTTGCACCTTCCAAACAGTGATTGCACTCATTGAAAGCTAACTTTATGTCTAGGAGCTCCCGGTCCCCCACGTTGTAATTACATTCTGGGAAGGTCGGTGAGAGAAAAATGCACAGGGGTTAATGTTTCATCTTCTGAGGATTTCTGGGAGAGTACAGCTCTGACCCCTACGTTTCAGAAGCGTCCACCTCAAGGATGAACTGTTTCTAGGGTTCGGGCTGTACTAGCACTGGGGCTTGCGAAAAGCGTTCTTTGAGTCTTTTAAAGGCTGTGTCGGCTTCGAGTGACTGAACAAATGGTCTTTTATTGGAGGTAAGGGCTGTGAGTGGTTTGGCTGTCTGACTGTAATTTTTAATGAATTGACGTTAGAAATTGGCGAAGCCCAGGAAAACTTTGGAATTATTTCGTGGACTCCGTGACTGGCCACTCCTTCACGGCTTGGATCTTGATTGGGTCTGCTCAAATCTGCCAGCCTTCAAAGATGAAGCTGAGAAATACAAGTGATGTTTTGTGGAACTCACCTTTCTCGGCCTTGATGTTAAGAGGATTATGGAGGAGACGTTAAAGGACTTGGCGGACGTGTTGGTTAGGTACTTAGAGAACATTAGAATATCGTTGAGATAGACAAATACGAATATGTTTAGGATATTGCGGAAGACATCATTAATTAGGACTTGGAATACTAAGGGGGGATACAGAGACAGAAGGGCATGACTAGGTTCTTGCAGTTTTCCACTCGTCTCCCTGACGGATTCTGACTAGATGATAAGCATTACGGAGGTCTTATTTGGAAAAGATGGTGGCTTGGGGTTGGGGTTCAAAAGTGGTGGACAGAAGAGGTGGAGGGTACCTGTTTTTGATAGTGATGTTATTGAGCCGTCTGTATTCTATACAGGGTTGGAGTAAACCATCCTTCTTAGAGACAAAGAAGAAGCCCGCCCCAAATGATGATGATGAGGACCTTACGCTGCCGGCAACGAGAGACTCGTTGATGTATGTGTCCATATTTTCTCTTTCTTTCTGGGAGATGTTGCATAGACAGCTTGAAGGCAGAGGGGCTCTGGGAAGAAATTATATTGCACAATCGTATGGACGATGTGGTGGTAATGAACAAGCTTTATCTTTACTGAATACCTGCTTATGGTCTAGGTAGTCTTCTGGAACGTTACTGATCTGCTGTCGAGAGCAGAGGCTTGAGGGGGAACGTCGAGTGGTGTGATGTCAGTGTTCTACCAGAGTTTGGGCTATGAGGGATTGCTTGCATCCGGAGTCAATAAGTACGGATGGTGGAATGGAATCTTGTTGATTGAACAGGGTTGCAGGAAGAAGGGGACAAGGTTTGTGTATTTGTGTTGCATGGCCCATGTGCGACCTAGTGCTTACAGAAGCCCCTCCTTCCTGCAGATTGGACAAGCTGTGATGTATTCATTGGGGTTTCCACAATTTAGACATTCACGTGACTGCATCCCCCTCTGCCGTTCCTCAGGTGTAAGTCTGGTTCGCCCAACCTGCACAGGTTCTGGTCCGGGTGGTGTCGACTTACGGGGTTCTGAGATGGTTCTCTGAGGGGATCCCGAAGAAGGTGGAGGAGGATGCTGACTGGCAACGGGATCCAGGCTTTGAGCAGCTCTACAGCACTCCCTCAACCGGTTTCTTACCCTCAGACGGCTGTCTATCCACATGGACAACCTAGGGAACGCACAAGGAAGAAATAGTGCATAAATCCCTCAACCCTGACATCTGCAGTTGTTGGGTGTTTCAGAGATAGACAAGAACAGCTGTTGGACCACTTTCTGACATAATATGTATAATCAATGATTTAAATGAAACAGGATCAAGTTAAGCCCTATTTCCATTATGGGAGAAGAATAGTATAGTATAAGCATAAACCACAGAGGTGGTCACCTGGACAGCAAACTGAACTGGATACCTAACACTGAAGCCATCTACAAAAAGGGACAGAAAACACTGTAACTCTTGAGGAGGCTTAGATCCTTCAAGGTTTGCTACAATATGCTACAGATTTTACAAATTTTATTGTGGAGGGTTAAATCACTTCTGGAATCATCTGTTGGGACACGGTTTTGAAAAAGGGTGAGCAACCTGATAAAGAAGGCTGGTTCTTTTCTGGGTACTACCATGTAACCACAGGAGATAATGGTGAAGAGAAGCATTCACTGGAAAATTAGAAAAATAAGGATAACCATGTCCATTTGTGAGAATGTTATACAACAATGAAGTTTCTTTTACCAGATGGTTCTTACTTTGTTGTAATATAGATTGCTACACAGCCATAGGCATGTAGTTGTTAAAACATCAAAAACAAATTGTTCAAATTGATTTTGATACCTGACATGGTCTCATGGTTTATGTTATGTTTTGAATTAGTGTTACTGTTTTGTGTTCACCCTCCCTGTTATCTCTGTTCCTCCTGTCCTCTCTGTCTTTGTCTCTATTTCCCCCCACAATCACGCACACCTATAATCATTTCTGCAATTGGGTAATTTACTTTGTTCCACCTCTCACACTCCCAGTATACAAATTCTGATTCTTCACTCTACTCACCTGTCAATTCTCACATTATGCTGCTCCCTGCCTCCTTTCTGTCTCCCTGTTGATCTTGTTGTTCTCTAGTGTTCCTTCCCTCTGCTTCTTATAATTTCTTCTGCCATTGCCGTTGTTTTGTCTGGTTCCTGTTTTCTATCATCCAAACCTGGAACAAATCATCTTATCCAATGCCATCTTCATAATCTGATCTTGGGTTCACAACTACTCAGTCGGTGAGAATGCTAATGCTTGTTCTTGGTTAGCTAATTCCAAGTAAATAAAAAAAACAAAAAACCTTTGTATATAAACTTAAATATTCACAAAATAACGTGTAATTCCTGTATTGGTTTTTTATGCGTTATCATTGGGTACGTTTTTTCTCTCCCAATTTGTCCCTTTTGTTAATAGAGTTTGTTGGCTAAAGTGATTGACTTCAAATTGAAAGTTTTGATTAATTAATCCTTGTATTATGTTTATTCTCTTTGTGTGATACTTGCTGTTTGAGAACGACAACGCATCAAGTCTTTCCTTTAGATATTGTATTATAACACCACACCTGAACAGGCACATCATAATAAAAAAAATGAAACCTGAGAATTTTTTAACATATATTATTTTAATTTAAAGTAGAATAGCAACAAAGAATCAGATTTTGGCTTATAGCACATGGCTACGAACCTTTTTACTTCAGTGGTTAAGAAAGAAATTATGAAGTAATTCTCTGCATGATATATGTAGAACATGTACATGTTGTTTTAGTTCATATGGATAAGGATAACTTAATATACAGAACAAATACACGTGTGTGCGAGTGAGAGTACATTAATCTGTGCATGTGAATAAAACATATAACCGGCAAAATTTCAAGCAAAACCAGATGGGATCCAATAGAAATCCAGGCCATCTGTCTTTGCCAGAAGAAATGATAGAGGGAGCAGTGATAAATTATTTCTCAGCTTGTGATCTTCATGGCTGCATTCTTCCCCTCTCCGCAAACATATGTGACCCTTGTCATTTTTTTAAATTTTTTATCGTCATCCAAATATACAAGTTCCTCACTCATGTTCATCTGTGGTCAGATCCGCGTGTTGTGTTGTGTGGACTTTTCTTTTTCAGATGCCTTCCCAAAGCCTCCATAAGTAGCAGATGGGTATAACAGGATCAGGGAGCATTCTGAGTCCCACATCCAAGAACATATGATGATGTGACACCCAAGGGAGAACAATAGGAAGAAGTGATCTCATATCTTTTTCCACACAAATCCAATCCCTTGTTTAGACTGTGTAAGAGTGGGACAAGAAAGCAGATGCCGGAGCAATTTAATGTGGAGTTAATTAAGAGTTCGGAATGAGAGTTCTCTGCGGTGGCTGCACCATTAAGTCAGACCCACACTGGTCCCATATTAACAGACTTGTCTGCATAATGCAAATATGGTGTGGTAGTGCTGGACAAAGAGCAGGCCAAACCAACTTTTAGTGGAAACAAAGTTTGTTTACTTGGAAATATGATAACAAATTGAAATAGTCTGTCCTGTTAGCTTTTGGAATGGGTTTAAATGATACAATATAAAAGTGATGTATGAAATTAGGCTCCTTGCATGAAAAAAGAAAAACACAGGAATGTATTAAAGCATCAGTGAGAAGAAATGATATATACATAATTCAAAATTGGGGCTTTTAATCCAAAACACAAAGAAACAAGTTGAAAGAAGTAGATAAAAAGTTACTCAAATCTACACATTTATTTCTGTTTTGCTGTGAGGCAGTATGTCGCAAAAGTGCACACAGTACTATTAAAATACTGTTATGCATCTAAATAAGATTACAATAGATCATTTTAAATCGTATTTATATATGAACAAGTCAGCAAAAAAAAATAAAAATAAAAAAAGCTGCAACATTCTGATTGTGTAAGTTTGAGCCTCCCACTTAATACTTTGCTAAAGCACCCTCTAATTCATTCTGAGCATTTAGTCACAACTCTTTTTCCGTCATTCCCACTTGGGCCCCATTTATCAACAACTTGTGATATTTGCTGATATTTATAGGGATTTATTCGTCTTTTAGTAATATAAAGTTACCATCTCAGATGTGCCACTGCACTGTAGTGTTTTAGATGAGTGCAGGCTATCTCTTGTTTTATTCAGTGTCTTTATATAACACAATAAATCATTTCAAGGCAATTCAGATGATGACTATCCTCTTGCCTTTGTCATGGTTCTGTGAGACAAAACAAATAAATTTTGGTTAATCCCAAATTAACTCATTAGATAATAAAGTCCTTGATGAGAGAGACTTTTATTTAGGATATTTTTATGATTTGTTTTTTTTTTTTTTTACTTTTTATATGTTGAATTTTGGTTGTTGGCAAGACACTGTCTTAGTGGAATAATAGGTAGGTAAAAGTACAGAAGCTGCAGAGAGGTGTGGTAGACTTCAACTCCAATTGCTGATCTGGACTCTGATTGGTCAGCCTTCTGGTGGACTAAGAAGTTTGGTCATATTCCTTGAAAGAAATGCTGATCCCTCCAAAATGACAAAGATGCTAAGAATAAACCGAAAACATGCATGTTGGGTTAGTTTAAGTTAGGTTTTGAGAAATAAACCCTCCAGGCTTCCTATGTTAAGCCTCTGATACTAATAAATTTGTTAAATACTCTCTAGTTAAGCCAATCTGCTGTTTTTTTTAATATATATATATTTTCCGAAAATTTGTCCAAATGGTGAAAATAAGCCTAATTCATACATCCTTATCAGCTTTACTGACTTCAAATGTCTGAATGGTCAAAGTCTATGTGACGTACCTCAACTAAGTTAAACTTAAAATGAATAGGGCCACATGCTTGTCAGATGTCCATGTATATGAAGCTGAATAGGGCCACATGCTTGTCAGATGTCCATGTATATGAAGCGATTATTTTAAGCACTTCAGTTAGGTTACACCACACTTATCAATGCCACAGAATCTACCCAACAGCTGCTGAAATATCAAAGCAATGACCAAATTATATTGAGTTTATCCTATGCATACACTCTGTCTGCATCATCGAAGGTTAGCTCACATGTTTTTGCTTGATGTGACTCAAAAATAAGTAATGTTCTATTATATTATTATTATCTAAAAAATCTCCAAGGAATGTTTCAGGCATCATGTCAGGTCTAGGCCATGAAGAACTTAGGCAGTACTAAATGTATAACCCTGTCAAAATTCTTGTACACAAAAAAGTAGCATGAGAGTGTATTTTATCCAACAGATTTCCAAAATAACTCACAACAATAACTTTTTAAAAATCTATATATACTTTTTTCATTGGTTCATGCCTACAGAGTCACCTTCACCTGCTCAGTACAAACTGTTCTGTACCAATACAGGAAGAGCTGTAGGACAGCTGTTGTGTAGATCATGAGAAGGAACTTTCTGGTCTGGTCATTTTGTGCTTGTCTTGTTTCAATATTGACTTTACAGCTTGTTTTTTTAACCTGACCACTAAAGAAAAAAATAAGGTTTTGGTGTACACAAAATTAAAGGTCCCTACTTAGGAAGGTTACCTGGAGATTGACAGAAGAATAAATTTAATACTTATTTGATATTTGACTACTACTGCTTGGAGTAAGTTGGGTAGCTTTTTTATCAGACAATTTGAATAAATAGATGCACAGATTAAAATTATGAATGTGAAAAGCCAAACCCAGAGTCAGTCTTAAAACAATGTCAGTACTAATAGAAATATAACTGTGTATAGTATACTTTGGCATCTTTCTTTGGTTGTTGAAGACAGGTAAGATTTTTTTTAATTTATATATTTATTTGTAGCAACTATTTATCTATTTTATGTTTACCAAGTTTTTGACACATTTTTTTCATGTCAATGCTGAACAGAATGTTTGTGCGATGTCTGCTATGTAAATAAGCTAAACAAAATTGTAAATAAAAAGATCTCAAACAATTAGTGCTAATATTTGATTTGAGCACTCAGTTTCCAACTGTAACACGCACCCCTTCTTTTACGTTGGCCTTGGTGCTTTGGATAGTCTTCTCCTCCCTGATAAGGCACCCGCATGAGGTCATTTGATCTTTGATGTGAAGGTGTTTGGCATTGCCTCTACTGTGTATGCAGCCTTTGATCGCACTCTTGATGTAAGTGATGGAGTGGTGTTTATGCAGTAGCTGTGTGCAGTCAGCATTCTTCAAATCCCTGGCAGCTGGTCCCCAACCTTCCCTTGAAAATCCCTCTTTAACACCGACACTTGATGTTGGCGTCTCTGACAGGTAAATCACAACATTAACCTCTCATATATCTCACTTAAATATTCAGTTTGATGTATTCTGTCAAGTCCACATACCTTTGTTCTGTCTTTCCCCACTGAAATATGATGGTCAAACCCTGCAATCAGACCAGTGTTGAAATGGTTTGTTCCCACAGACAAACAGCTTGACTTGGAAAATTAATAAAGCCAGGAAACACGTAGTTGAACAGAGGGTCTTAAGAGTTTGACTGAGGCCATATCTGACACAAAACCTAAACTATGTTTATAAATAAATTATATATATATATATATATATATATATATATATATATATATATATATATATATATATATATATATATATATATATATATATATATATATATATATATATATATATATATATATATATACATATGTTGACTGACAACAAAGGCCATGTATATGCAAAAACTATACGTCATTATGTGATTCCCGTTATTGAGTGTGAATGAAAGCATTAATCCAAATATATACTCACACATAAACACGGACCAACGTAAACCACATGTTACAGGCTGTGAGTGACAGGGCTCTGCACAGTTGGGAAGAAAAACAGGTGATTCACACAAGGCTCATGCCATGAAATGCAGTGCCTCTGAAAAGTTTTTTTTTTTTAGCCCCGAAAGTTTTCGCTTTGTAACAATACGAACTGCTGTGTATTTCCATAGGCTTTTATGCAACAGACCAACAAAAACTAATGCTTACAGTAAAAACAGTGAGTGGATAGAAAAAAGAGAAGTGGTTTTCCAAGTGTGGCAACTATTTTTATATGGGCTTCCCAAGTGAATACTTCTGGTTTTTTGTATGTTCTGTCCCTACCAGCTTAGAGGCCATTTGAGTTAGACTTCCTGCCCTTTTTTAAAGCAGATACAACTTCCTTGATGAGTATCATGAGGTCATGTAGCTAACCTTTTCAAATATTGGTTCATATGAGTCAAATGCAGTACAACAGACAGGGTCATCCTTGAATTAAAAAAGTCGGTGGAAGCCCCTCCTTCTCACAATAACTACTCTTAGCAGAACGCAAAGAGAGACAGATTCACATTAACTAAAAGTTTTCTATTGCATAAAAGCAATAGAAAACTTGTTCAAGGTGTAAATGACAGAGAAATTAAGTGTTATCCGATGCCTTTGTGTCCCAATCTCCAATGAAACCATAGTCAATTGCGCATACTATTAGTACTGAAACAATGGTGCTGTTGTTACAGAGATGCAAAGCAAAGGTAATGCAAAGATCTAAAGGTTTCCATATTGTTATATTTATGTGAGTAAATAGGTTGAGGAGATGTTATTTTCTTTTTTTTGTTCACTTTGTCTATTTCAGTGAGTGTGATGTCTAATTCCCTTTCCCACCAAAAGTCAAACATCACCTTGATTTCACTAACAAAAATGCTGAAACTTGTCTGTTTTTTTATGTGCTTTCTCAGCGACCAAAATGAACCATACTATCTGAAGAAATGAACACTAGTACATTTAAAGTGGACCAAATGTATGGCCAATCTTCTTAGGAAAATTGAGTGGCTGTATGCATGCAAAACCTCAATACATCAACATATATTGAATCTGTTCCCTGGGTAAAAGCTGTTAAAGCAGCACAGGGACTATTTAAATTTGTGTGTAGAAAAGTAGCTGAATGCAAAAAACATACAACCTTCAGTTAATTAAGAATTGACTTTTTTTGTGTTGTTGCTGTAACCAAACGTAAATAATTGCATTTGGTCAACGCAAGAGATATTTCTTTTAAATATAGAGAAAAACAGAAAGAGAGGATATACGTAATTTATAAAACATACTGTGTTATCTCTTACGGGTGGAAATAGGCACCAATAGACCCTTATAACCCTACAACAATAAAAGGGTTTTATAATGGATGGATGGATATAACTAATTGGGTATAATCTAATTTATTAGACCCTTTTCAATCCAATCAAAAGGTTTTGAATATATTATTTTGAACCATCTGGCTGCAGATAATATGGGTTGGCATACCACAAATTAAATTTAAGGGTCAACTTACCTGCACCTCAGCGTATCGGCTCTCTTAGTGACCATGCTGCTTTGCATATAAAACTGTCACTGAATGGTCAAACACACTCTTACTGATCCTGGTGGGTATTATCTGAGATACTGCAAAGAAGGCATCAGATCAGTTGCTCAAATGCGCTCAAATCACCTTCACTGCATCCTTTCAAGGCAGATGAGCAATAGCTGTACCTGGAGCTGGAAGACAGAACTCTTCAATCTATCACTAATTGTAAACAGGTCTCCTAACAGGGAAAGCTAATACAAGTCGCTTGTGTCAAGGTTCCTATTTTCTGTGTCACAACACTAATGAGAATAGGTGAATAAGACAACTTTTAAAACCTCTTGGAATGATAGGTATGTGCTCCAAAACCAACATCTCAACTGAGATTTTCAGCTGTTCAGAATGGACAAACCCAATTCCCTCCCGAGAACTGGTTTATGGTCAGAAGGAAAAAAGGTACTTTGGCCACAACGATAGGAAGTATATCTCTAGGAGGCAAATAGGGGATTTCAAACTTTAGACCACTCTACTCATAGATGCCGCATGGCAGTATCATATTTTGGATGACTGCTGACACAGGTACTTGTGCATTGCAAAAGGAGGGCAGACAAAGCGAAAGGACTATTTTTTTTAACTTCAGGTTTATTTTAATTGACCAGATAGGTTATTAAATTATATTTACAACAAGACAATGATCCCAAATTCACATGAAACTTGGTTTTGGCATGATCAAACCATGCTAACATGAAGCTTCTGGAATGGCTTAACAACTAAGTCTGTACTGAGAAAACCAAGCCATTAAAATCAGGTCTACCTGTTCTGAGAAAAGGTGCAGTCACCAAAAAGGCCAACTCAAGTTCAGGACTAGGGTTGCAGTTAGGTTTCAAAAATAAAAGACTTCAGACTCAACTTATGCCCTAAATGATGGAGGCCTGTCTTGGCGTTTAAGATCTAAGACTTGACTTGCATCACATTTTAAAACAGTTCTAAACAAAACTGTATGTTGCAAACCTGTAATGTATGTTGCGTTGATCAATTTTGAAACGAAGGAAGTTGCAGCAAGGCAGTCGCTAATGGAAAAAATGCTCCAGTCAAGTTTAATTACCTTAAGTGGATCAAATCCATACAAATGAGTGTGTTTCAAATTGGACCTATGTCAACTCGAGAAAGACAAAACCCTCTCTACTAAAATCAGTGTAATGTGAGCACAGGAGCAGCGGAAGATTACGGCGTTTGCAGACAGAAGAAGCTATCAGCAGACTTACCAGAAAAAAGGCCCTGGATATTGCAAATTGTCACAAACTGTCAATGGCCCAATCTAGGGATGCTAGAGTTGCATTTCCCTTTGAACTCATACACATCGCCCTTCTTTGACAGAGGATTCAGGAAAACTGGCTTAAGTCCGGTGTTATAATGGGCGTGAAATGAAAATATTTCCTGTAGGAGCTGAAAGAAGTAAAGACAGCCTTGTGCCAAACAGAGCTGTTAGACGTAATATTCTCCTTTCCCACTTCTGAGGTTTATCTGAAACAAGAACCCTCTCCATTACACAAACACATACTGTATCTCAGTGTGGCCGTTTTTCATTACACTAATCTCCCCTTGGATCATTCACACTCTCTGTGGAGGGAAAATCTAAACCTTACTGAGCGTGCGCAAGAAGTTAAGGTAAATTACATAGTCAGATCAAAGGCTGGAGTGCTTTTGTGACCAGGCTTGACAAGTTGTAAGCAGACATGATCTAAAAGCCATAATAGAGCCCGACAGGTCCAAATGAATGGAGCGTTTCTCTAATGTAAAACAGGAATGGAGGGCCTCAGTTACTTTAGATGTTACAGATTCAGCAAATACACTGTTCTCCCTCTGGAAAATTGTGAAAATAAATTTCCAGTAACACAAAAATGAGGAAAAATAGGATCCGTCCACACATCCCACTCCTGCTCCTTCATGCCAAAACCTAACACGAACAGAGAAAGTTTGTGGCATGTCTGGGCTTCATGGTTTTTGTGCATCTGAATTTTTTCAGTTATAATTAAAACATTCATGCAGGGTTTTATGTCTTGATGAAAGTTACTTAGATCTGCTCAGCAACAACTTTTGATGCTGTTTTATGTGCTTGAGTTGCATGTTGTGTCTTTTTTCTCTAATTTTCCATTCATCCCCCTCCAGATACTCGACTCCACTGGTTCTTCACATAGTCTCCCACTGTCAGTCTACCCAGTAGCACAGTATTTCTGGATTTCTGCCATGTAGAGGCCATTTTCTGGCTCCAGTGGTGTGAGCTGAAAAATCCCTGCTTGAACTTAACTGACCCAGAGACCTACTAAGTGTCCAACTAGCTGTTGGTTAAAGGATTGAATCCCTGCTGTAGGTCTGTTGATGGAAGTCTTTCAAAAAATAATTAAAGTGAGTTTAATCTTTTCAGTCTGTGTTCATATTTCATTTCGTTATATTTTGCTTCCGATAAGATAGATTTTCCTGTTATGATTTAAAGTGGTCTTGATCAAAGCACTTCTCGGCTTTCTGAAGCTCTTTTAAGTACATTTTTTGGTTTGGCCACTCACATTTCGTCAAACTTTGTTTTTTTCTGCCTCATTTGTTTGTTTAGTTAACTTATATTTATGAAGAAAAAAACATTTTTAGACTTTTTAACTGCCTGTCAGGTTCAGTCCTTTCAGTGTGTTTTATAGGTTGTCCACTGGAGTCACCTGAGCCACGCCCAGGTGCACCTGATCACCAGATGCACCTCATCACCAGAGACGAGTCCTGGAGGGTTAAAAGGAGCGGTGGACTCACTTCTCGTCGCCTGAGTATTAGTTGCATTTGGTAACGTACATCTCTGAGCCAGCCTTCTTGTGTCTAGTTTTAATCTCCAGTTTAGTTTTTGTCTCTAGCCTTCGCTGTAGTTTGGTCGTCACTAGTTCCATGTTTTGTTATTTTGATACTTTGATTATTTTGTTACTTTGCCTTCTTGTGCTCCCCTTTCCCCAGGTCACCCACAGAGTCTGTATACTCACCGTACAGAAAACTCTCCGTTCTGCTCACCCATCTGGTTTCACCGCTCCTTCCTCCAGCTCGGTCTGCCCGCTCTCCTTCATCCTCTCTCCGCCGCACACAACCCCTTGGACAACCAACCATAACATTACTGGAAGGACTCACCACTCAATCCTCCTGGTGTTCATCAAGTAAGATCATTCCTGTTCATTCTTCTCATCCGTTCCTTGCACAATATTCCAACTCTGCTTACCTCACAGTGTTCCCGGTTTCCCACGTCGTCCTCTGTTCCTCCGAGCACCGCTTGCCTCTGGTCCCCGCCTCTGTAAGCCACGTCAAATTTTCCCGTTGACACTTGACCAAGCTCTCACTGCTGTCGGATTACTCACTTGTGCTTCCCGTTGCCATCAGATGACCTCATCTCTGGTTCCTTTGCCGTTGTCGATCCCGCTGCTGTTCACCGCTGGTTCCAATTGCCGCCGGTTTCCCGTTTGCTGTTTATTCCCCTGGTCCAAGAACACATCATCCATTTCAATAAATCCTTATAATTGTAATCCTGAGAGTTCTCTGGTTTATGTGGGTCCGCAGACTAACAGTATGACACTGCCAGCCTATCTACAGCTCTTTAAATTATTGTAAACTCCAAAGTAGCGTGTTTAGCATGAAAAGAAAATAATACCTGCTACATGATAATCTCTAGTTGAAAATTTTTCATAATTAATGCATTATTTTTCTTATTCTGAAATAACCATTGTGATCTGCTTACCCACCTCTCATTTTAGAAGGGTGGCAGATGGGACCAAAGTAAACGTGTGCAATCCAAAAATTACTTTACAAAAATTGACATTTGTCATGTTCATTAATATTAAGGGAATAGTTTAGGTTTTCTAAGATTATGCTCAGTCAAAGCTTCTTAGAAATTAATATCTTATCTGCTTTAAATGTCTACATTTACCATTCATTTTACTTAGCCAGTTTAGGGGGGCTGTAGCTAAAGGCTATTCCTAGACAAGCCAAAACCATTTTTTTAATCCCAAGCCTTATATTTTTTAAGCGATAACCTAAAATCATGCTATCGTCTGAAAATACAATGGTTACTTATTAACTGCAAGTCTACCAAGACATGGTCTTTAACTAAACTGGCTAAATGTCTGATGGTTTCTCTGAACGAGCTTGATCCACCTTAACGCTCTGGAGTCTGTGATGTGCCGGCGCATCAAAATTACGTCTCCAACTAAATATGGCATATCCGGTGTCGATGAGTCGCTGTTTCGACTTGTGTAGGAAGTGGGGCCCTCAAACTGTATATCAGTTTTTAAATTGTGTTGATGGGAAATGTAAAAACGGAGTTCTGATAACGTATTTATACCATACTTTTTTCTGAATATTTTCGTCATGTTTGGGGTGTGTGTGCGTTTCATAGACACCGTAAATATTAGCTTTTCACAGACAAAAAAAACACCGCAACCCCTGTCCTATTGGTGGAAAGATGCACCACGCTAATCGATCAAAAATCATAATCACAAACTGCAGCATTTGGTTTCTACTGGAAAAGCTAAATTTGTAGGATTGACGGCGCCGATAAGAGACAGAGACAGCGATGGTAAGTTTTGAGATTTTGTGATATTTAGTGTATTTGAGAGTTTAGTTAGTGTGTAATGGTCTAGTGTAATGTCTTGTTTGGAGTCTGGTTGGTTACGTAAGATAAAACAATGAGGAAATTGATGAATGTGGAGCAGGCAGTGGAGCTCTTCTTCGAGCTGGAGGCAGCTGAGGGAGACAGGGCGGAGCACGAATTGGAGCCAGAGAGCGATGACCTTTACAACGAAGGGGACAATCCGATGTTTTTATTGGAGGAGGAGAGAGAGGAGCCTCGGACACGTCAGAGATCTGCCCAGAGCCGGGACGGCCATGGCGGGGCACGCCCATCAGGTCACGATCTCCGATGGCCCATGCAGCAGACACAAGTATAAACTCTGAGGCATTGCCTGGATGTTATGTAGACAGTGCTAAATTACTCTGGTGTGTGATAAGAGTTTACATAGGTTTTAAAATTTACTATTTCTATTTGCATTCTAAGTTAAATTAGTAAAATTGGTTTTTTAAACATATTTGTGAGACATTACATTGTTTTGTAAAAAGCTGTACAAAAAACAAAAAGGTTGTATGTTGGTTTTGAAATGTGCAATTCATATTTGTATTCTAAGTTGCGAAAATGGCTCATTAAACATATTTGTGGTTTTAGAAATAAAAAATATGACTTTTTTCTACTCTGATTTTATGATTTTTGTGTGATTTTAGGTCCACTTAATATGGTATGTAAAAATGGAAAGAAGGGAAGGTTGTGCTGAAAAAAAAATTATATCAAGCAATGCAGGGTAAAACATTTTTCCAAAGTGAGATATAAAGATAAAATCAAAAGTTGTCAAAAATGGCCAATCATACCCAGACTCCAGAGGGTTAAAATGTACTAAATGTTTAGTCACTAAATTTGTGTTAGTCTATCGAATAAAACTGGAATAAAATACAATAAAGTGATTTTGTGAAGTACTTTTTTTTTTATTAACTTGAATAAACATATTTGACTTGATATCTCTATCAAAACTATAACATTACATTATGGATGTGCATCTTTGGTTTAATTCACCAACACTGCTTGAGTGAAAATGGTGACTCATACACTTCATTAATATAAAAAAGATGTAGACGATTCTGACGTGTTAATGTAGCAGAGATTTTAAAGAATAGAGTACAAACTTTAAAGATTTAAAATGTCCACAGAGTAAAGTTCAGCCTAATAACTCTTGTCCAGACTTCTGCAAACCAGTCATGCCACTTAGCCCGTTTCAGTCATACTGTTAGAGTGCCTGCAGAGACAAGGAAACCATAAAACCATAAAGGGATTCTCTTCCTTTCCTCTGACTAATTACTCTATAAGCAACTTTTTTTTCAGCTCCCTGAGCCAGCAGAAACAGCCTGATGGAAAGGGCCACCTGAATAAACCCAGTGTGGAACGAGAGAAGTAGGACATGCAAAGCCCGATCAGATTTATGAGTCTCCACCAGTCTTTTCCCTCAGAAAGGCCCCTCTCTGAAGCTTCTAAACGTATTATATCTAGTCTACTACCTCAGCATACCTCTCCTTTCTCCCCCTTTTTCCTGTTTCACATTCCTCTTTCGCTTTTTTGTGCCCATTTTCCTCTCCACCTTTCTCTATTTCTCAGTGTGGCTCTTCTTCCTTCCCTTCCCTTTTCTCTTAGACGTCTTGGCCAGCTGCTTATCCAGACAGGGTGTCTGCAGCTGCCGGTGCAAAAGCTGAGTTGCAGCTCCAGGGGTGGGTCACGTAGCCTGCAGCGAAGAGCTCTTTCCCAACACCTCTGTCTCCTGTGTTTGCGGCATCCATCATGACCCGAACATGACACTGATACCGTAAGTGCATGTTTGCTGTTGAACCACCCACAAGCATGCCACACTTGCACTCTATAAGTGCAAGCACATTAAAGTATGCAGAATAGAAACACTAAATACATGCAAAAAAAATTTTTGTTCTTGTATAGTGCTATGAAATTATAAATAGTTTCAAATCTGAACGTTTACAGGCAAATAAACATAAATAAATAAAATAGTTCGCTCAGCTCTTTCCCAGTTTTCCTGTATATAGCAAAACTAAAGCTTTGGCAGCATTTCAAAACAAATCAGTAAAACAGAAAATGTGGCAATTGTAAGGTAAACTTCATTTACAACCCATGAGAAAATTGTTAGTAAATAAATGAAGTGTGTAAAAACTGAGTGCTGGTTTCCTGTAGATATTCCAAAATTTAATCCAAGGCTTAAATACTTTTCTGCTGTTGTATTCTGCCTTTTTGTCCAAGTGGAATGTAAACAAGAGACTTAAATAGCCTCCAACTTGCTTCAGCATTTGCACAATCTGGGTTTCTCATATGTATGTGTTCTTGGTATTTTACATAGAAGAGCTAAGAAATGATTCATCAATTTCAAAGAATTATCTGAAATGTTTACATAGCTGTATTTTCCTGAGTTCCAGGATAATTGCACAGATACTGCAACTAAGTTACAACATAAGTAGTTTGAATGAATAACAGCTACATATGAAACTGTCATATCGGATTTAGATCTTTACTGACCCACAAAGGCAGAGACTCTCAAGAGATATAGTTATAAGGTTTATTGAAAGGTGAGAGGTGACACGGAGAGGGGTCGGATCCAGCGGTGAGTCTGAGCGGCACTGAGTGGCGGAAGTTCAGCGGCAGTGAGTGGCGGAAGTACAGCGGCAGTGAGTGGCGGAAGTCACGG
>JAVLVB010000487.1:256003-275782 GCA_032876305.1 Orestias chungarensis | reverse complement strand
TAGTTGGCACTGAGGTTGAGGGTTACCGATTAAAGGCAACACTCAGGCGCCGAATAGTGGATCCACACTCCTCTTATACTGCTCTGCTCATCAGTGCCAACCCGACACACCTGGGAACCACGGGACTCCATCCTGGAGCCCCGTCACAGCGACCCCCGTGGCCACCTAGGAAACGGCACAAAATGACTCAACCTGACAGAAACAACATTGTGCAAAACTTTTTTTTCCATTCTTGAATGTTGTTACTGCTAGACAGAAACCATTACACTCCCTAAAACTTCTTTAAAAATGTTATACCCAAAGCTTGCATGTTTTCCAAACATTTAAATAAGGCCTAGGAAAAAGATTCTAGATCTGTTGTGGCGTATCCTAGTGCAATGGGCAAGGACGTCAGTTTGTTTCTAAAAGTGCTGGGGACAACAACCATAAGCTTGTGTGTGGTATAAAAAGTGCTGCGGACCACTATGTAATTAGCCGTTTGATGCTTCATTCAATGTAGTGTATTGATGGGGCAAGTGTTGAAAACTGTATTCAGTCAATAAAAATTGAAAGCAACGAATGTTTTGTCTTGTTCTATGACCTTTGCTAGACATATGCTGGCTGCATTTACTCCCCAGCACCACAGACATTTACACCTCCAGATGCAGGAAAAGGGCCTCCGGCATCATGTTAGTTCAGTGAGGTACCTTGCAAAGCAGGGTTAAGCTCTCATAGGGCATAGCAATGAGGAAGGCAACTTCAAGCAACATCTGGAGGAGAAGGCTGAGGAAAACTCCACTCTGGCCAGTTGGCTGCAGGGTAATCATTCCTACACAGCCATGAGGGTGAAAATGAGCTGCTGAAGTTAATGAGAAACACCATTACAAGTCAAATAGTTGCAGCAATCCATTCATTACCTGTACTGCAGTACTCTCTGATAATGGATGAAGACCTGGTGCTAAAGGAGGACTTCATTGGGTTATTTGAGGTCTCTTCAACAACTGGTGAGCACCTCTTCAAAATTGCCTCTAAATTTTCTCCTCCATCTAAACCTGCCTTTCTCAGGTCTTCGTGGCCAGACCTATGGACAAACTGAAAAAGTTGGACGAGAGGTAAATAGCCTCAGCTTTTACTTAAACATCAGCCTTTACTGGCCGGAAAGCAACGCCATTACGTCGCTGCATGCGTATGTGTACGCTACCATTTCCCAGTAGATTTAGCGCCAAATCCAACCGCCACAAGACCACAACAATACTTTTTAAGCTTGTTAATAATTTGCTCACCACTGCACTTATACCCTCCCGCAGCTATCTCTCGCTGGATGTATTGGAACAGTGGTTTGGTCCTTGAAGCCCCGTCAAGTGTTTTTTGCACTTTGAGAACCACACTGCAAGCAGGAAATTTGTCTCCTCCACTCACCACTTCTAATTTGACTTCAGGTCCATTTTGTTTCTTTTGTCGCACAAGCAACTCCAGTGTTGTTTAAAAACTGCCGCTCTTTACCTGTTTACGGCTATTAGTTGTTCCGCAGCCCCGCACCAAGTCCTCGACATCATCACGTTGAACCAGTTCTTTCCTCTGGCCACAGGAAGAGTTGGTGCCAGCTAATGACCTGTTTGGTCAGTGGAAACAAAAGAACCGATGCTAACTCTGGCTCTAGCACCGAACCAGCACTGGAACCTGTTTGGTGGAAAGGGGCTTATGAAGAGCAGCAATGCTATTCTCAAGGCACTCCACTCCACTCCACAACTACATATCTAGATACAGCTCTTGCTTTGGGTCTTCTGGGATCAAAAACCCTCAAAGCAACAATAACTCTTATTTCATACCCTGGTTTTTGATAATTGTGGTTAATTATAGTGGTTTTTGGCCTGGTTTCCAGTTTTTACAGCAGTACAGAAATCCAGCACAGTCCAAATCCCCCCCCCCCCCCCCCCCCAAAAAAAAAACATGTGTTGTTAGCTCTCTACAATTTACAACAATACAATATACAACAAGACTATGTAGACAATATACAAGTTTACATGTTCAGCAGAGTTTGCATATGTACAGAGAATATAAAAATTGTGTAAGATAAATAGTTAAGGTGCAGTTACAGTATTATATAGTATGTATAAAGTGCAGTGTGGCATGTAAACAACAGTAAACAGCAGTTTAGTTTTTGTTATTGATAAGTTTGATGGCATTTAGAAAGAAACTGTTACAGTGTCTGTTTGATTTTGTGTTCAGGGCTCTGTAGCGCCTGCAAGAGGGTAGAAGGTTAAAAAGTTTGTGACCAGGGTGTGAGGAGTCTTTGATAATATTTTCTGCCCTGTTTCTGTTCCTTGATTTGTATAAGTCCTGGAGGGTGGGCAAAGGACCACCGATGATTTTTGCTGCTCTATCCACCACTTTTGCAATCTGCATCTGTCCTGTTTTGTGGCTGATCCAAACCACACTGTGATGGATGTGCACAAGACAGATTCAATGACTGCAGTGTAAAACTGTTTCAGCAGCTCCTGTGGCAGACCGTGTTTCCTCAGTTGACGCAGAAAGTACATCCTTTGCTGGGCCTTTTAGAGAATGGAGTTGATGTTGGCCTTCCACTTTAAGTCATTGGAAATGGTAGTTCCCCAGAACCCGAAGGTCTCCGTGTTAGACACAGTGTTGTTGAATATGGTGATGGGAAGCAGTGTCAACGGTTTCCTTTTAAAATCCACCGTCATCTCTACAGTCTTTAGTGTGTTCAGCTCTAGGTTGTTGTGACTGCACCAGAGCACCAGCCGATCAATCTCCTGCCGATATGCAGACTCGTCTCCATCCTGGATTAGTCCAATGATCTTAGTGTCGTCTGCAAACTTTAGGAGTTTCACTGTTGGGTCTGTAGAGGTGCAGTCGTTAGAGTAGAGAGAGAATAGCAGTGGAGAGAGGACACAGCCCTATGGTAGACATGAAGTTAGAAAGCCCTGTGATGGCCTGGTGACCTGTTCAATGTGTACCAGTTTGCATCCAATCTCTACTGAAGGTACAGACCAGGCCCCCATGACCCTGTAAGTACAACTGAGTTAAAACAATGGATCAATGAAGGGACTATAACTTTGTGTCGAAAACACCAATTTGTAGCTACGGACTTTCACCATGAGCCCTATAGTGGAGAGAGAGTGGGGCATGATGGGGAAATGGTCTTGCAATCTAAAAGTTTTTATATTGATTCGAGCCCACTTAACCTTTAGCTGCCTATTGATTACAAGGTACAAAGTTTACTGGATAAATGGGGCTTTAATGTTGAGCTTTTTGAGTTGTCAGTGTGATTAGATGATTGATATATATTTTAAGTCCAAATGCCCAAATATACATTGTTCAGTTCTGGTTTACAACGATGAACTGGGTACTACACAAAATATGATTAAATTACTTTTACAGGGAGGTCTGCATGGTGGCAGAGCCTTGCCGGAAGAAGGTCCTGAGTTAGAATCCCAGCCCGTGGTTGTTCTGCATCCAGTTAGCAGATTTTTCTTGTGAAATGAATGTCTTCTCCCCTTTTAGTTTGGATTTCTCCCAGAGTCAAAAACCAGACATTTATGTTTATTCGTCAATCTAGACTGCCTTTAGGAATATGTGTTCGCATGATTGTCTGTCCGGTGAATATATTTGTTATTCTGTGATGGATTGGTGACCTGTCCAAGGTGTGCACTGCTTGTAACGGTTGCAAGCATTCATTTATAAATGTTTTGATGCAAAGGGTTTTGATAATTTTACACTGATTTTATTTGGTTATTTTTGTATACTTACCTGTGTTAAAGGGCAAACTTTTATTTTAATAAATAATCCCAATGTGCGTGCGTGTCACGTGACACCCGAACGTGGCCAGCTAAACACCAGAGGGACTTTAGCATGTCAAGGAATCGGCCACAGAAGAAAAGCTCCGTTTAAGTTTTCCAAAAGGACATTTACACACAACTTCAGGACTGTTAGGGACAAGATACCTAGGACATTACTTTTTCTTTTTTCATGCACGTAGCCAACGAGTTTTCACGGATTTGGGGTTGTTTGAAGATTGCCTGAAAAGTAAAACCCGTCAAAGAAAACCTGCGTCTCATCGTGCATTGAGAGGAGTAACACTGCTGCTCATGATTTCTGGAGACCCGCATTCTCCTGACCTTGCAATAAAAAGTTGTACATATAAGTTATACACTCAGACAGATTTCTCTTACGTTAGATCTGATTGTAAAGGTTAGGCCATAATAGGTGGAATTAGAAGAAATTAAGAAATACAAAAAACTAAAACTGAGGATATTGCAGAAAAATTCCAACAATCTTAAAGCTACTTTATACTTTATAGGGGGAAAAGGCTTAAGGATTGAAACACCTTGTTATTACCCTATACTGGATTGGAGGGTAAAGCTTACTAAATACTAAATAAAATTCCAATAGTGTTGTGTACAAGACCTTAGGAATTATTTAGGTCCAGCAAGACTCAAAAACAACTGGTCTTAAAACAAAATGCATATTTTATCATGTATTTACTTGTATTGCACAGATAATGTGTCAAAGCAGTCTAAGTCTGGAGAGTCTCCAATGGTTCTTGGTTGGTAGCCGTCTATGCTGCACAGCAGAGACCCTGAGACCTTGTAGATGGACATATTTCCTCCGCCGTTAATCACCAGGACTGATGCGGCTTCTCTGGATGTGTGATGGGGGAAATGCCGGCTAAATGCAGTCGCCACAATCTAATGAGGTGGTTTAGCTGCAGCAGCATGCCTTCAAAAGTACTCTGTAATTCAGAGACATCAACTCCCTTGCTCTCCTGGCCAGCCTGCGTCACTAGTACGTCCGTCTGTGTTCCCCACACTGCCCGCAGTCCTGTGAAACATACTGAAAAACTGCAGAAGGAGACTAGGGTCCTGCAGACTGTCAATCAAATTGAACTGTGTGGTTTGAAATGGTGGAGGATTGGGAGAGTGAGAAATTGTTACAGGGGGGAAAAATGCATTTTGATTTTTTTTTTGTGAGACAACCATACATATTCCAAAATAGATAAAAAAATTGCCATAAAATTTGACTGAAAACAACCTCCCCAGCCCCCCCACACACACACATACAGCAATGTACAATCTTCACAAGGATTATGTACGGACTTTGTTTTTCACTAACCCAAACGTAACAATTGCCTGTACACTTAACCCAAAAACAGCACTGGTGCTTCTACAAGTAGCAGTGGATTCTCACAACATGATATTTGTTAGAAAACTGCCTTGGAAGGTTAGAAATGCAAAATCACATCGTAAAACACCCCAAAAAAAGTTATCTGCAAAAATATTTTCTTCTTCTGCCCTTGTGGCACAGCACTGCTGTTCTTGGAAGAGCCTTGTGCTGGAACTGCAATCCTCACTAATGGTTAAAAAGCATGCCCGTGCCATGCTCGCTAATGACAGGCTAGGCTTATTCCACTGAAGTGGTGCTTTTCAGAGTCAACGGCACACAAAAGCGTTGCGAGCACCTCCCAAAATACAACTGAGGTTCTTTGAGGACACTGTCTACATGTGCAAGAATGCAGACATGTATTAACAAAAGTCACAAAAAGCTGTAAGACAAACAAATTTCTTCTTAGATGGATTTAAAAGTTGACTAATGAGTCTGTGCTGAAAGCTTTTCTTCATGCCATTACATTCCAGCAGTTTGTCAAAGAACTTTTAGATTACTCTCTCAAGTGCTATCAGCTTCCTGCCTGGATTACATTTCTCCTCATCAGCACGGTTTATCAGTACTGCTTGTAGTTCTTCCAGTTCACATTTGTAAGCATTGATCTATTGTGCTTTAAATCACAAATTTTTTTTGTGTAAATTCCAGGTGGTTTGAAATAAAGCTAGTATTCTTACCACTTGAAACTTTTCACATTTTGTACAAATATCATAAACTGCTGTATATTGTAGTGTTTGTTTTTAATAGACCAGCAGAAACTAAATAAAAATCCACAGTCTCTAGTCGTTCTTAGCCTGGCTACCATGTTCCAAATCCAGAAAGGTAAATGTGTGATGATATGCAGTGCATGTTGGCCAAAAAATAAAATGTTATTCTTTTCAGACCAGAGCCCCTTCCGTCACATGCTTCTCTCCCACATCGGCAAAGAGGACTTTTTATGGTTTTCATTTTAATATGCTGCTCCTTTTGCCATTCTACAATAAATACCAAAATTGTGGATTTTGATAGTGGTGATTCCATCAACAGATTCTTCAGTTAGAGGTGTGGATCTCTGCAACTCCTCTAGAGTTAACAAGGGTCTTTAGAGGGCTTATTAAATAACAAACAATCATACTGCATTTTTAAAATGATTTCAATAATTTAATATACACCGAAAATACACAGATGTCTGTCATTGTCACTTGACAGAATGGGGGAATGTTCATGCCACGTTTGACAACATTTCTAGGTTTATCCTCCCTTTACTGAACAATTAGAAAGAAAATAGCATGACTGCTACTTTTTTTTGTCTCTCATATCAAAGGCCTTTGTTCACTTCATTTGAAGTTACATCACTCTGACAGTAAACGGAAACGGAAGGAGTCAACATGTCTGCTACATGTTGGGCAATTTTCTCTGTTACATTTCCAGTTTGACAACTTAAATATAAGAGGACCTGCAAACATTCCCTCTAAGGGGGAAGGGATAGAATAGAGGTAATGTTAAGCAAAATCGTGAGGTATTTAACGCACATCATCCATCATTTTCAAGCAAATAAAGAATGGATATTAGTGTGTGAGTGACTTTAAAAGAATAAAATAACTTAGGAAACTATTTCCTCACTCCTTTGGATATGGGACTCTTGGACCCTTGTTCATTTTAACAGCAGGGTTAGTTTGTTTATTCCCCCTTTTTTAACCTTTCCTGAGCTGAAGGAATGTGTATTTTCATTAAGAGTGGCACTACATATGTATTTCAAATAGGTAACTTGACTATTCTGTGCCATGCAATACAAAAAAGAAGTCCCCGGGTGAGTTCAGATGTGGGCTGACCAGAGGTGAAATTGTTGACTGTAACTTAAAGGCACCACCTGGTCAACAAGACGGACATGCAGACCATGCTCCAGAGGATAGTCTTGTCCTGGTTATGGGTTTAACCTTGTCTGATTTTTATCCATGCTAGATCTTCCAGTAGATGGGGCTTTGCTGTGGCAGAGTTACAAGCCCTGGCATGCATTTTAATTGTCTGTTGTGTGTCTGTGGATGAAGAGAATGGGTGTGCCTGTGGACATACCAGGCATTCCAGGTCCGCAATAAAGCCAAATTGAAGGTGCAGAATGAAGCCACGTGTGTGGAAAAGCTGGGCATCTGGAAACAGGAATGTTTGGCAGACAGGTTTGAGGTGTTTAAGATGTGATGACACTGCTTTTTGTACAAAACTAGCGTTGGGCCCTCATTTTTCTCAAAATCAAACATTAACCCCTCTGCATTCATACTACTGTAATAGCACTTCCACCAACATCAGTGAAGTCTTAAGGACTCCTGGATTCAGAAATTCTAAATCTGTCCATTAGGGACACAGACAAGAAACACAAATTTACATGTGATTTTAATTGTTTTTAATCTAACCAGCAGGGTGGGAAGGAAACTTTTCTTAAAACCATCAGTTATTGTTAATTTCCCTTTTTGAATAGTTCTTAGTTCCATAGTAATAGTTTGTATGAATATTTTGAAAATAAGATTTTTATAAGAATTTCTCATATTTGAAAGAATTTATTTATCCTTATTTTAGTATGAACAGTATAAGCCAGCTATGGTTTTCATCCTCCCACTTTTCAGTCAATGCTAGATTATTGAGCACATCACTTCTGTCCTCATTGGTGTTGATCAATCACATAAGGCTCACTAAACAGATTTGGTTTTGTAGCTGTTACATGACAAAATCTTATGAATTTTAAATCATGTTCCAGTTTTATTCTAAAGTCAAGTCTTGTGCATCAACCTTTGTCCCATAAACACTTCAGCTGGTTTTACCACAAATGACGGGTAAGTTTTGATGTTGTCCTATTGTTGCTCAATAGTATTACGAACACTTACCGTCAATTTGTTATCGTGCATTTTTATGGTGGTTAACCTAGATGTCACATTGGGATTGTATCTCCATGTTTGTTTAGAAACCCTCTCAATATGCTAGTTAACACATCGCCTAAACACAGGTTACACAGACCCAACGTTGATAGCAGGTCACATACATATCAAAAACTTATTTCCCTCATGATGACATATTCAAACTATAAGAGTCCAACTGTGGTACATATGTACAATGAAAACCTATAATGTTAGCTCTACTGGTTAAGCAGAACAGGGGTTTAGACATTGACTTTATTGTACAGGCCAAGCTATTAAGATTTGCACATGAAATCAAACAAACTTTTGAGATGCTTCAATACATATGTTTAATCAAAAACAGTATATTAAAATAAGGCTGACTTAGAAGTAAATAAGACTCATAATGGCCGAAGAGAATTTCTGGCAAACATTTGACAACATTCTTTAAAAATACAGGTTTCTTAGGGAAAGAAAGTGCAACATTCATATTTTATACTGTTTAAAATATGTTAGTTAATAAATTGTTATGCTAAACGAAGTGTAATACTTAATACATAGCAATTAAATTCATAAATAAAAGCTTTCTTAGAGCTGATGTTTCTGTACATATTTTGTAGCATTATTGGTTTGTTTACAATGGGGATCCCCAGTCAGAAGCTAAAGGTGTTTGAGGAGCCAGGACATAATAAGATTTGAGTACACCGTATGTCATCAACACTTATTCCAACAAACCATACAAGTATTAAATTAAAAAAGATATATATATATTAGTTGTTTCTTGCAACAATTTGTGCATTCTTAATGTACCTGTAGTTATTTTTTTGGAGCTTTTTACATGCTTCAATGTTTATCCCTCTTTAATCCTGACTGTTTAATGTTTCCCTTTTTTTCTTTGTTTGTTTTGCATATACCTATATTTTTTTTTTTTATGTGTTTGTCCAAATCAAATATTTAAAGTTTCATTACAGTTAAATTCATGCTTAAAGTTGAGAAATCAGACACACAGGTTTAAAACAAGCCATCTTACAGTTTAAACAAGATCTGTTAAAGTTACAGTTCTACAGTTCAATATATTATTGAAATATTTTCCTGTTCATTCTATACATGTCATAAACGTTACTTTGAAGATGATACCCAGGTCTATTAGCCCTTAATGTTAGTGAGTAGCAATACTTTAAAAAACTCATTGAAGTGTAAGTTAAATGAAACTAGAGATCCTGCTATATTGTGGAAAATGATTTTAACTCTAATGAAAGAACAATTCCGGCAAAAAATTTTTTCCAATTCAAATAACAGAGGTTCAAAGGAACTATATGAATAAACTTGCCGGCCCTTCAATAATACATTGACTAGACTCCATCCTACACATTTTCTATAACACAGTCGAGGTTCACTGAATCCCTGAAATAGTTAAAAGACCTTAAGAGAAAGGAACACACAATTTTCAAGTAGCAATCCCACAAGTCCCCTAGGATCATGCCAGAGATAGGTTTCACAACATTTTGTGTTAAGATCCGTATCCCAGCGACTAAGCACACAGTATTGCCACTGAAATTAAGCAAAACTGCTATTAGCTGTTCATATCCAACATGTTTTTGTAATCACATAACATTTTCACATAGGTTTGTCTATTGCTTTAATCACCTCTGAAGACACCTTACCTTTCATTTGATGACCCTGCCTACTGTGACCCCCGCCCTTATCTTTCTCTCCTCTTTTGTTTCAAAGCCAAATAGCTCTCCTGAAGCCCAAAATAAGCCTACAGCTTTAATAACAGGGCAATTTTCAAAGCTGCATAATAACTCTCCGCATGCGATGCCCTATTGATGGCAGCCTGCTCTGACTTGAGCCTGCGGACATCTGGTTGTTCTTCAAATAGTCTCCCTAACATGGCCCATGGTCAATTCGAAAGGGGGTTGCCTTTCAACAAACAACAGAAAACGGTCTTTGTCTCCTGTTTGACAGACTTCCAACAAACATGTGGACGAAGCAGACATATTACTTCTAAGGTATGTCCTTCTGAATATTACCCCTGGACAGGCTAACGCAAGCCAGATTGTTGAGGCTTTGGGGTAGAACATAGATCTTACGATTACCAACAACTGATGAATTAATTTGAGGACTTCTCTGAAGAGACAAATGCAAAACTGTTTAAAAACTTTGCTCATAGCGTGTCTGTATGTGTATGCGGGGGTGTATTTGGGTATAATCAGGCACATGTGATCACATAAAAAAAAAAAAAATGGTAGTCTTTTGCTGGGCCTCACAATTTTGGGATAGATTGGGATGCAGTATGAGCATCGACTAATATGCTAAAAGGGGTCTTTGGAGTAGAACAAACCATAACATTAAACAGATGGGACTCAGTCGGCTTATGTAGGTGTGTGTAAGCCAGAAGTCCTGTACAGCAGGCCTGGATACACACCAGGTATAAGACAGCATGTGCAAAAAGAAGCAGTAAAGTCATTGGTTTAGAAGTTCAACATTAATCATCTACTTTTGTTTAGCCCAAAAATCCTCAGAGGTCCTCAATGAAATTCTTTACAAAAGGCAAGCAATGGTAAATGTTGAGCACTATTGGATTTTGATAAAGCGCTTGTGTTGAAAAGAGCTGGAGACTGCGAACAGTAAGGATATTTTTTTGTGTTTATCAGTTCTGTTTGCCAATTATTATCTATCCACAAATAACAAATGCAATGTTTTTCCATTTTTTATTTCATTTTTATTAAAACATAAAACATTGTATATATGTCTGTAGCATCCTATATTAATTATTAGCATGATTAGCGCTTTTAGCAATAATACAGATTAGCCAAAAATCTCTTATTGACTAGATCTCTTCAATTTTATGGAAATCTATTTAATTCCTGCTTTTGTTTAAATTATAAGACACTTTCTTTCACAGATTTACAGAACCATCTGCTGGTTTTACATGAATGGAGCTTTAGGCAAACCCCTGTTTTTGTTGCCCCCTACCAATCGAAATACAGGAAATCCTCTAAATTCTTGGGCTGAAAATAATCCACTGAGGCTCTATACAAAGCAAGTGAAATAGTTTCCCTCAACTCCAATAGACTCCGAATGCATCAAAGCAATAGAAAACGTGTTTAATGTTTACCTCTGTTTATTTTTGCACCTTTAATGCAGACCTGAGAATCATGTGTATGTCCCATATCAAAACCCACCATCTTGATTTTTTTATGCAAATTCTGAATGCAATTTAGTTTTTTGATGAAACCCATTGTATTATTTGGTAAGCATGTTTTACCTTTTTAAATTGTTGTTTTGTTCAATCTTTCACATAAGCTCATGTGAGAGTGAAATCCAAAGGCGTTTTTATCACTGCCGTTAGCATGAGATTCCTTGATCCTTCTGTAACATGAACCCTGTGTAGCCATTTGGAACACATGGGGGGCGCGATGTTGAGAGGTGAGCTATGTTCCGACTGGGAGAGGGATATGTAATGCATTCCAGAAACTACGCCTGCTTAAGCCTCTCCCTTGCTACCTATACGCATCAATCCTCTCTGCTTTTGTTCCAACGGCAAGCTCACAGCCGTAAGAAGAGCTTATTTCATATCCTGAAAACCCAGATGACTTCTGTAATTCCTGATCCAAAATAGAGATAGTGGCTCAGAATTGGCCTCCAAACACTAAGCATGGTCTCTGGTGCATAAGCAAGCCAACTACTCCATAAGTGTTTGGAAACTAGGTACAGAAAAGTCAAAAAAGAAACCTGGACAGTTAAATATAACCTATTTCAAAAAATGTCCTTGCGATCCTCTTGAGCAAAACTTTGTGGATGATCAGTTCATATAAAGATGTTGCTGGTTTAACTAAGTTGCATAACAGAGATGATACTCTTGTGCTGAATGACCCCCAGATGTCAGATGTTTTTAAAACATAGAATCCACTGAGACCATATTTTCTCCTTTATCCTGTTGTACTTCTTACTTCTTCTTCCTTTAGCTATATTCTCCACACATTGAGGAGCATATATCAGGTCAGAGCAGCTAAGCTGGCCTTAGATCTTCAAATAATTCTCTGTCAACCAGGCCACATACAGTTTAATTGAACACTGCTCTCACAAAAGTCATCATTATTAATTTTAATGTGTTCTAAAAGGATTTTAACTTCAAATATGGTTAGCATCAACCATTACCCTTGTTCTGGAATTACTTTTTTCTTCAAAAGTTCAATAACATAATTCCTTTTATGGTGTATTTTTCCCACTTTCTGTCTTTATTAGATCAGTTCAACTAAATGCTACTACGTTGGGTCAATTTTCTAAACAGACCTAGGAGCAAATAGGGGTGGCACAGTAACTTGTAATATTTCTTGTTCTAATAAAAGCAGATCCATTGAGTCGTACTTTTACAAACCTGCGCCAAGGAATAACAGACAGCGGTAGCTGAGCTCTCATGCTTGGCCTTTATTTAACAGGAATTCACGAGTGGAAGTGCATATGCATGTCTGAAGTCAACATGTATCTCAGCCTCACCTTCTAATGTTATTCCCTACTTTCATCTCAATTTTTTGTTTTGAGTCCTCTCTTCCGAGGCAGCTGACCTTGTGCATCCTGACATGTGAGAACTCATGGTGCATTCCGCTGAGCCAGATTGCTTTGAAAAAGGTTCAGTTAACAATGCCAAAATTGAGATTTGCAGTGTTAAATTATACCAGTTAAATCCCTGAACACTGAGAGGTCCTTATGCCTCGGGCTCCAATACAGTGTAAGTTAACATAAGGAAATCAAATTTCTGGCCAGCTATATTTTCATCATGACCATGACCATCTTCTAATTACATTTTATCCAGGGCTGAAATATTTTTGTGCCTGAACAAATCTTAAAGGCACAACTTTTTATTGGGATCCATACAGGCTATATAATTAAATTAATTAAAATCTTTTGAAAAAAATGTCATACTTTCTCCATATTAATAAAAAAAGTATGTTTGGCAGATATTATTGAATTGACTCATTCTTAAAACAGGTGTGGATACAAGAAAATAAAAATACAAAAAATATATATTATATTTACTCTTTTTTTTTTTTATAGACTGAAAAGCTCCCAACATATAACATAGTGACTGGTACAACACAGACACATTTAAGCTTGATTGAAATTTGTATTCCTAATGTTTTGGAAAAGAAATGTTTTACAATTAGGTAAAACAAAAACTTTGCTTCATATGTTAAAAAAACTGTTTGTGTATTGCACAAAGATAAAAGAAATGAAGTTTTGAATCTTTCAATTGTAACCAACATGTGGATGTTTGGAGGTTGGATACTGCTGGCTTTTACAGTGTTACAATTACTCATATAACATATTAAAGCAAAAATAACATTGTACTTAGAGTAAATGAAGATGTTGTTTTTGACTAAATCAATCAAATATTCAACTAGAATTATGGAAAACGCTTATAAATAGCTTCAGAAATTATGTTTAGAGCCACATCTAGCTAAATAAGTTTGAATTACAGACACAATCCACGATCAATTCTAATTAATTTAAATGGAAAACTTCTTCCAAAGTTGAGAGTGTTATTCTGACTCCAAGGGTTTTATTGCTTGCTGCAGCATTGAGAGCAGTACGTCCGATTGCACGCTTTTCTATGCAGGGCTCTAAAAAATGTAGACTTCACAAAGTCTTTTAAAGGTTTTCTTAAAACCACCCACAAGTTACACAGTGCTTAGCAGACATTGATGTAAATCTCACATTCAGAACCTTTTATCAAAACTGAATGTAAGAGTTGGCCACATACAAAGCAGTCACAAGTACTGTTTTGTTTTGTTTGATTTTACTAATGTTCTTTGTTGATTGTTTTACACATTGAATGCAGCCCTAAGAATCTCCAGGCTTGCTCTGCAAGGTAGGCAGGTACCTGCCTAAAGCAATATCTTCAGACAGCCTATTCTTAAAAAATACTGTTGTGTATAGTCTAAATATCCCAGTCATCCTTTGATCTGAAATATTGTCAATACAGTTAATCCTAGAGAGTAGTTCTACTTTAACATCCTGGGAGTTTTGAATTCTTTAGCTACAGCTCCGGTAGTATTTCCAGCTGTAGAAGCAGTTACTTTGAAACACGTTCTGCTTCTATGCATGTGTGAACAAAATAATTTGTTGTCATTTTGCAGGACATTCCTGGTTCAGGAGGCCTTTTACACATGTTGATTTAGCGTTTTGTGTCTTTCCTCGCAAGGTTTGCTGCACAGGGGTATGGAAATACCTGGAGTTTTCACAAGTATTGAAGTAGTTAAATCAGTTTATCGTCAATTAATTTTTTTAAAGTTTTGGTCGTAAGTGAAAAATGCACACAGTACAGATCTGTTATGTTTTACGGATGAATAATGTTTCAGTGCCAAAAACGTGCAATGATTTCGTTTTCTATCCTCGCTATGTTGAGTTTTACACTACAAGCCTTGTAAAGCAGGTCACCCCTCAGCAGATATAGGTAGGTGGGAAACCAAGCTCTTTAGGGAGCTCTTGTAAGCTGCTGCAGCCTTCCACATGCCTTACGATTTGAGTCATAATGGAGGTAAACAGAAGGTGGTCCCCTGAAAATTACAACCGAAACTGGATCTACCTTCTTGTCACTCTGTTAGATTGCTTGATGGCTGTGGTCCTGTGCACATACAGGCCTCTTTGTGGGAGTGTAAGGCTCAGCTGTCATTTAAGTGTCTGCAAGCCAAAGAAGTGGCAGTTATATATACATATGCACAGTCCTGTTACTAGGACAATGTTCTTCTGGACTGGGAAATGTAATGTATTTCCTGATTTTTCCATCACTTAGGATGGCCCGATCTATCTCAATGGCTGTGCTCTTTTGCTTATCAATAATTCCAATATTTGGTTGGTTGCTCATTACCATTTTGTATATTTTAATCTGGACGTCCCAACAAATCTTGTCAGGGTTGAGGTTTTTTTTTGTCATGCTGTGCTCCTATCCTTCCTAGGTTGTCCATGCGGGGGCATCAGAGCTGCTGCAGGTTGGCGCTCTTGGCATGGTGTTTTCCATTTTTATCAGCAGAGGTGGGTTTAAAAGGAGTGGAGTTCCCTTTACACTCCACCTAAGTGTTAGTTACTGATCGGTAATGTTGCCTCTCAGAGCCAATTCTCTCGTTGCTTCCAAGTGAACTCCTAGTAGTCTTTGGTTGCTCTCATTGTGCAATTTCATGCAACTTAAATTATTCCTTGTGCTCTCAAACCAGGTATCCTCAAGTTCTGTATTCTCAAGATCTCTCCCTTAACTAAACTACCTTCCAGTTTCCATGCAGACGTCCACTTCTTCATGCCTTGCTCAATCTGCCCGCTCCGGATACCATCTGCCCCCCGCCTCTGGACAACCCCGTCCTCGGATCCCCTCAGCCTGTGCATCTAGTCCTCTAAGGCCGGTCTCCTGTAGGTTTTAGATGTGTCTCTGCTTCAACACATCTGAGTCAAACAATCAGGTCATTAGCACAACTCCAGACAACTTAACTTATACTGGGGAGGTTCTTCATTCGTCTGATTCAGGTGTGGTGGATCAGGGATCAATTTAAAACTTGTAGGACACCGTCCCTCAAGGACTGGAGTTGCCCACCCCTAGTTTATTCCTCTGGGGCAACTTGCTGATATATTCTTAAAGCTCAAATATATATTTATTGTGTGTGAATATTTGAGCAGTGCGTAGGATTTGCCACTTGTGTTAAACCTACTTTACGTGTCCTGATGGCAGTCCAGTTTGTTCAATTGAAAGGAGATATTACCTCAACATACGCATAGAGGTGAGTGAGAGTAGTCCTTTATTTTAAATGGCTTAATCTAAAACTTGAATTCTCCCTCAAAATAGTTGCTTGTTGTAAGATGAGGGAAAGCTGCACTGGATTCCCCCCTCCCCCTCTCCCTCTCCCTCTTGGATGTAATCGCAGGGCTAAGTATTTTTAGCCTTAGTGAACTACAACTGTGTAGTTTGAGATGTTTTGCTGCCATGAGATTTCTGCCATCTCTGTGGGGTGGGGTGATTACAATTCTTAAATTTTTGTATTATTAAACATTCCTTTATAAAAGTTAAAGGAACCGCTTGAAATCTACTTGCAAAGAGCTTTCAATGATTGTCTATAAACTAATGTGCTTGTGTGAATAACTGTAACCATCCCAAAAAAAAATTTAATTAGTAAGAACATTTGAATTAAGAAGTCATATTCCCTACATGTCCATGCAAAAGCTCTTCTGGAAAAATTTTTATTGTAGGTAACCTAATTATTTTCACCGGGACATTACATCCTCAGCTACTGCTGAGAGTTTGTCCTATTTTACTTTTTCAGACCCGCAGACAAAACTTTTCTTTTGCTGACCTACTTTTGCAGCAGTGCAGAAATGAAATATGGAGCAGACGTTTTTGGTGTACAGCACTGGCCCCAGAAGTGGGGGCAAAACGGGGTCTCTAACATAACACATCTGTGAACATGCATCCATATACCCCTTCTTGATGCTGATGTCTTTGTGGACACTTACGTAAAATCACGAGATGTCCTACATGCTAATCAAAACTCTAGAAAAAAAAAAGTTAAACTGGAAGAATTCATGATATAATTATGATTCCCACTTGTATATAAGCTCATGAGTCCGGAAGGCATGTAGAATATGGAACAAATGGAGGCCTTGATGAATCCAAAGGGAAAAATAAGAAAACATTTATACTGTTACAGGTCTGACTAATCAACTCTGCAGAAGGAAAAAACAAACATGGGGAGAATCCGGAAAAAGGTTATTTTCAGAGAACAGTGTAATGATGTGGACCCAATACAGAAGATAGAGACGGCGTTGGATGAGATAAGGATTTATTGCAGGTTTGGATGATGAACACAGGAACCAAGAACAACTGGAAAACACGAGAAGGAAAAATAACACAATTACAGCAAGCTAAACATAGACTAAAACAGCCCAGACCAAGACATTTATATATTTGGCTGTGCCATCGACCCTGATGTGTAGACTAAAAAGTTTTTACATTGTGCGACTTACCTTTAAACTATCAATCTTTTTTTTTTTTATATTTTATTTTCAATGTATTTGAAATTTTATACAAAACACAAACGGAATGGATATACAGGAAAAGAGAGATATATAAACATACAAAAACAAAACCATCACATATCTACCCCAATATCTCACAGTAAAAAAGTTGGAAACCTATTAATATTAACAAAATGCAAAGGAAACAAAATCATCAGACAAAACAAGATAACAGACACATCTGTTGTTAATTCCAATCATCATACAAAAGGGGATGATACAGTTTGTTTTTGTTTTTTAATATTATAAAATCACGTGGTAGGGAAAATTTTCCATGTAAGAAAAAAAAGGATGCCATATTCTATTGAAACAATCGAATTGATTCCTCAGTGAATAGGTGACCCTCTCCAAAGGTATGCAACCGTTCACTTACGATAACCACATTCTAATTGGGAAACATCAGATTTCCACTTCACTGTATTACATTTCTTTTCAATAGTCAACAAGATTTCAGTAAGTTTAATTTAGTCACTATGAGGAAGGTTAGAGTTTGTAAAATTACCCAAGAGGCATATCTTAGGGTCCAAAGCGAAATCAATTGCCATGGAACGCTCCCTCTGTTTTCCATGCTTTAAGTAATGATGTTCGCCGAGATTTTTAAAACATTTTTGTTTTTGTTTATGTAGAAGGCATCCTTATTTTCCGCAGCGAACACCTTTTACGCGTCAGACAAGTACTTCAACGCCTCCTCCAGAACCCATTATTTGTCAAACCTGAGAAATGCAAGTTTCACAAGCCCTGTATAAGTTTTCTTGGTTTTATTTTTGAGGGCGGGCAGATACAAGCTGACCCCACCAAGATTCATGCAGTTACCGATTGGCCCATACTTAAAACCAGGAAGCAAGTCCAACATTTCCTGGGGTTTGCGAATTTTAACTTTCGTTTCTTTAAATATTACAGCCAAACCGCAACCCCATTAACCGCGGTCACTTCCACTAAAAGAACTCTCACCTGGACCCCCAAACCTGAAAAATCCTTTCAAGATTTAAAGAACCACTTCGCTCAAGCCCCTGTACTAGTTCAGCCCGATCCACTAAAACAATTCAATCTTGAGGTTGACGCCTCCAACATGGGGATTGGAGCAGTCCTGTCCCAAAGGTCTGGTGAGGACAACAAGCTTTACCCGTGCGCATTCTTCTCCCCCATCTCTCTCCAGCTGAGCGGAATTACAACGTGGGAGATCAAGAGTTATTAGCTATCAAGCTAGCCCTGTAAGAATGGTGTCACTAGTCGGAGGGCGCTAATCACCCAGTGCTGGTGTGGACAGATCACAAGAACCTTGAATATATCCAATTTGCTAAATGTCTCAACCCCAGACAGTCTGGGGTTGAGACATGTTAAAACTTTTATCGTTTTAACATGCCAGTCTCTCATAGACTGGTTTCCAAAAACATAAAACCAGACGCTCTCTCCCAACAGTTATCTCCAGATGACACACCTCAAGAACCAGTTTCCATCATTTCCCCTGACTGTGTGGTTGGCTCGATGAACTGGGAGATCGAAGGTATTGTACAAAACGCCCTCCGTCATGAATCTCATCTTTGTCCTTCCCCACAAAAGACTGTTTTTGTTCCATCAAATGTTCGTTCCCGAGTCATACACTGGTTTCATACTACATTTTTCTCCCGTCATCTTGGTTCCAGTCAGGCCACAGTTCTCATCTCCCTTAGATTCTGGTTGCCTAATCTATATAAAGGTGTCAGAGACTACGTTCTAGCCTGCTCCATCTGCTCTCGCAATAAATAAAACAACAAGCCTCCTTCAGGTGTTCTTCAACCCCTAGAAATCCCCCAAAAGTCCTTGGTCCTATATTGCAGTTGATTTCATCACGGGCTTATCACCGTCACAAGGTATGGCAACCATACTCACCATTGATGACTGATTCTTTAAAGCAAGTCACCTGGTTTCCCTCTGCAAATTGCCCCCTGCTCCCGAAACTGCTCGCCTCCTAGTTAAAACATTTTTGCCTCCACGGCATCCCTGTTGACATTCTGTCTGACCGTGGCCCCCAGTTTTTATTCTCAAGTGGGGAAGCACTTCTGTGCAGCACTGGGGGCCAAATCCAGTATAACATCCACGTACAACCCTCAAACTGAAGGGCAGACAGAACATCTTAATCTTGTGCCTCACATCTACTAATCAGTTAGACTGGAACCAATACCTCGACTGGATTGACCGCATAAGGAGCAGAGGTATGTGTCTCCATCTATATGATGGTTTAATGTTATTAGGCATAGAGATGGACAGTATCAATGGGGAATGGTCACTTAATATTCATGTGAGATACTGGGTGTCTAGTACTATCTGGGTAGATAATAAAAAATAATCCAAATGCGTATGGATACAGTGGGGATGTGAATAAAAGGAATAGTCCCTATCCCCTGGGTGTAAATGCCTCCAAGCATCAGTCAAGTTGAGATGTCTCATGTACGAAAGTTTTGCATGAGGGGTGAAAGAGATTTGTTGGAAGACCTGTTTAATACTGTGCCAAGGCAGAAATTGAAATCTCCACCAACCAGGAGTACTCCAAATGCCTGGGCTACCAAAAGAAGAATTGTTATGAGGACTCGTTTTGTGGTTCCACAATACAGCAAGCATTAAATACACCAATACATTCCTATATATATATATATATATATATATATATATATATATATATATATATATATATATATATATATATATATATATA
>JAVLVB010000487.1:231510-255903 GCA_032876305.1 Orestias chungarensis | reverse complement strand
CAATCAGGCAGTCTGATACTCAAAACAACTATCTCTTAAAGGACATGAGTATTCGGCTGAATGCAACTTGGACAGGGGATTGAAAACACGCCATTAAGGCAATTTTAAACCTGTAGGCGGCTGGCACAGGTGTGAGCTTCCCAGGTGCACTTCCACAGGCCATACATTTCCAGTAATCAGCAATGAAGAGTGGTAATGACAGGGTGCTGCTGTCAGAGAACTCTTCACACATTCACTCACTCTCATGCAGAAACCCATGCAGTCATAACTCAGAGGCCTAGGTTTGCACGCAAAGAGTCAAACTTAAGACTTAGTCACAGCATTTTGTCTTTCAGCCTCCATCTGTGTGTCTTGTCACTGTTGACCCCTGAGCTATTTCCACATCTCTGCTCGGATCTTTCAGGCACTTTGACTCACAGCTCAGCATATTCACAAGCGGATCAAAAAGCAGCTGTTACAACCGTAGCTCTTCACCTGTCTGTGCATCTAGTGCACAATAAACATGGAGATCAAGTTAAAAGTCAGTCAGGCTTTTAGTGCAAAATGCAGAAAGCTAAACTCAAACACACACAGAAAGATCACTGTTTAATTAAGATGAGAAATATAACTCTAATATGAGTCAGATTGGAAGGTTATATACATATATGTATAAAAGGGTTACAAATATTATCCATTTCAGGTAGATTTTTATGGAATAACGTCTGGGAGAAAGATGATTTAAAGACAATTCAGATAAATATTCTTTTATGATGGATGGTTAAAAACAAATACAATTTTTAACGCTGTTATACATATTTTGTTTCTTCCCAAACACTTTTCTTTGGAATGTTGTGTATGCTACGGAACCATCCGTGCACAAGTCCAAGGCCAAGATGCCATTCAAATAACAATTACTGGATTCTAATTTAAAGGTTGTCATTTCCCATTTGGACCAACGTTTAAACCGGCTACATGATATGTCTGCGTAACCCGAGGTCAGGATAAGTACACCCGAGGGGGTCAGACGGCGTAGCTCCTGGTCTCGCACACATTTTACAAATGGCTCCTTGTTATAGACCCTGTCATAGTTTATTTAGCGGCGTGGCATTGAAAGACTTGAGAGGTTAAGCTTAAAGAAGTCTCCATGTTAGGATACAACTGCAGGATTTGTCCTTCTGTGTCTCTGTTGGTCATTAGTGCTCTCCTTCAGGTTCTAACAGGAAAGAGGAGCCTTGACAATAAAAGCTGGTGTTAACACAACTGTTGATTACAGATGGCATACCGTGTTACTTTCATTGGGAAGAACTACCTAAGTCCAGCTAAACTAGTGTTCATTGTATGTCACTTTACGTATGTTGTTCCTGATTTCTCGTATTCATGTGTTTTTATTAATTCCAATCTTTCAAAAAGGTCTGTTCATGAGTAAGTAATCAACAAAATGCACCAGCTGTTACCTTACAAAATAGGATAAATAAGCAGTCGCTATGTTAACTCTATGTAACTTTTTTTAGAACAAATCTAGGGGCTAAAGCTAATAACTTGTCTGTGAGTGGCCACGACCAACGTGGACTTCTACAATGTTAAAACAACTCTAACCTCAAAAAATCCATGGGTCTCTGTGTTGCATGTTTTAGATGTATCCCTGTGTCAACACACTTGGTAATTCAAGTCAAATGATTCTAGTGTTTCGGAAGAGGAATGGTTCAAAACATTGTAGGACAGAGGGGCAGATAGATGCATTATTGAAAAATGTTTCCTAGTAATAAATAATGGTATTTATTGGCAAAATGTTTATTTTTTCATATTTATGCTTTTATTATGTTGAGAGTATAGAATGGGATTGAGATGGAGGAAGTTCAAAAGTTTAAAGGGACTTTGTAGATGACTACCTTAGCCATATTTTTTGAGGGAGGGAGTGTGAAGGGCTGGTTTTGCTGCTTTTGGCATTTTTCTTTTTTCCCTTCCCTCCATCCCCTGGTGAGGTTATTAAAGAGCTAACTGTACCTGAAAGGTAAGGGTGAAAAGGATCTATAAAGCCAGCTCCTTTAAAGTGCCAAAGTGTCTCTGACTATGAGAGGCTGCTTGCCGATAAATTTTTATATACAACCTGTTTAACAAATATTTACAATAATTAATGCATTACATTGCACCACTGATATGTATATATTGTTGTTGCTTTCACGTGCCTCTTTGTTAAATAAGATAAATAACCAAGCTAAGCTTTGCCTGTGGCGTCTCTTCTATTTGTAACCAAATTTTGATTACCCCAGGCAGGTTTCTTTGTGTTGGCTTAGTGCTCCTAAGGAAGTTATGGTTGTTACAGGGAGGGGGAGAAGGCTGGGAGGATGTGGAGAAGACAGTAGTAGCTTGGCACAAGAACGGTGTGCAAGGGTTGATCATTGCTGGCTGGATAATGGAGAACTTTGTGCCATTTAGCAAAACACTCGAGGGTTTTTATAGAGAGAAAGTGAAGAAGGGAGACAGTGATTATTATAGCTCTTGGAATAGCATAATTAGAAAAAGAATTAGAGAGAAAGACTTCTTTACTTTTTCGTGCGTTTGTGTGTGTTTGTGTGTCTCTATGCTAAGGTTGCAGATGGTACAACTGCATACCATGCCATGGTCTTGGCTTGTCACAATAGTTTATTGCTCTTCCTTTTTTTCTTCTTCAAATGAAAAGCAACATTAATTTATTTAAATATAAACTGGAAACATGACTTGTGCTGAAAGGAAATTCATATCGATTCAACACAGATATGTTTCATAGATATATGTTGGGCTTTTAAAGGAATATTCATTGTTCTTTTTTGTGGTCCTTGTTTAACTGTTGAAACAACAGATGACTTCAGAAGATTTTAGGACATTTTAGCCTAATTTCAAAAGCTACGGTTCAACAGCCCTACACATTTGCAATGACTTACAGAGGGGAAAAAAGATATTAGTCAAAAGAATACAGCAAAGATCCCTGTAGCCCCATTAGTGTTGCTGTAACCCTTCTGGTCATTGTCCCACACAGATTTTGTCTTCTTTTTTACACATTTTAAATTGAAATTGAAGTTTTTCAATGGAACCACTGTAGCACCATTTTCTGAAATTGATGGTCACTATTGATCACCAGCAAATTCAAGAAAATGGCATCCATAGATATAATGCACCGCATCCTTTACTTTTATTTTCAGTGTGGAGTATAGGTATAAGTTTAATGCTGCTAATTATGAAAACTATGCACCTATAATTGCAAGAAACATTTAATGACCAAATGTCAAGCTTTCTGATTAAAATGCATCATTTTACTAAATAGCAAGGTTGTGCAGAAGCCTATCTACACATCCTAAAATCCGATAGTGGTTAGGAAGCAGGGAAAAAATCCTTTACAGTAATTATGGACATGGTAATCATTTTCCACCCTGGCAAAAAAACATCACTTTGCTTACTGATTTAGTACTCCTCAACATCTGTTAAAAAGAAAAAAATTGAACATATTCAGCTGAACATGCCCACTTCTATATCCACTTTTATACACTGTGAGCTAATTTGGTGTGTGGATCTGTGTTTATACCCATGGTCCCTATTGCGACATCAGCCTGACTTGAGTAGCTGTTTATGTGTATAAGTGATGAAAGAAACTGAGCTGGTTCTGTCTCTGCAGCATGGCCATTGAAGGCAAAGGGGATTAATATTGGGAAACCATAAAGTTGGCCTCTGTTTTAAAGATTATAAGCCTGATGTACAACATTGTGCAAGCCTCCCATCTCAAACCTCAAACAGCTTCTCTTTAGAATTAGTTTTCTTCCTACACCTAGTATAACATCAGAGTTTAAACAACCCATCTATAACTGAAAAATAGTCTCTATTTGACCAATCCTTGTCTTAAGTAAAGGTCTGTAGAAGGAGAAGGACACCATGTAATGGAGCACCTATGGACAGATTTATTGCAAGGTTAATTGTCAGGGACAAGGGAATTGTGCCCACTAGCTACTTGGTGTGATTACAGGTTTACCTGCCATGAGATGTTCTGTACAGTTAATTATGAGGTTAATGGGGCTCAAGTCCTGCTCTGAGCCATTTTCAAGGACAAAGTAGAAAATGTTTATTGCTTTCTTCCAGTGCTGAATAACTGCCATCTGTCAATCATGATGTCTGGCAAAAAATAGGGGCATGTTTTCATCAGTTTCTTAAGGTGTTGGAAATTAGTTTGATTTTTAAGTAAATATTTTGTATTCGTCCTCTCTGTTAAAGTTCTTTTTTTTCCATTTATTTATAAATGGAAAAAAAAGTGTAAGTAAATACAAATATGGAAGCAATGCTAACTGCCATATTTAAACATTATTTTATTGGTCATTTTATCATGTAAAAATATGCTCATGTGGTGCATTTTTGTCTAAGGTAGTTAAAATGAAATGAAGAGGGTTTTTTGGTTGTTTTTTTAAATACCTAAGTCTCTTGCTTTTTTCCATGATTTTGTGCAGTTCCTTTTGCATCCCATTACTTTGGTTTGTTGCCCCTTTATTCCTTGGTCTGGTCCCTTGTTTGTCTAGGTTTGTTTTGCCTTTTTACCTCCCTGGCCATCATGTCCTGGTTTGGAAATCACACATGTCTTGTGTCAGAAACCATTTCCTCACTTTTTTTATCCAGTGCTTGTATATCTTTGCATGTCTGTGCTGCTCTAGCTACCTCAGATTTTTTTGTCACTACCTACTTTGCTCATTATTGATAAAGGTTGAGTACACAGGAAAAGTAGGAAATTATTTTTTTCTGAGTTAACATTGTTTTCCTCCGAAGGAGTAATGTTTATACATTATAGATTGAAATCATTAAAATTGTTGAATGGAATCGGAGTAAAAAAACCACATTAAATCCTTTTGGAGTAACACAAGGACACGCCAATCCGTGTATCATTTGTTCTTTCTATTTTCAACTGTCAATCAAAAAAGGAGAAAAGAAAAAGCGATTTTTTATTTTGTTTTTCGGTTTTTATTCTAACACAAAAAATGAAAATATGCCTGGTTTTTCATATTTCAATGTTAGATTGTGATCACAAATACAAAGTAAAAAAACGGGCAACAGGACTGAATTTGTTTTTAATATTTACTTGGTCTGGTTTACGTGCCCCGGAAATGGCTTTGTGCACCTTAAGCTTAGGTAAAGTTAGAACGATATTATCAGATTCGGCATTTCCATATCAAAAAGTTATCAACAGAACACTTGTTTCTACAAATCCGACACCTCGCTGCAATCACAGCAAGATAGAAATTCACGCCCTCTGAAGTTCCTTAAATTTAATTTCTTTCACCATTTTGTTATCACGAAGTGGAACGGAGGCGACTGATAGCTGGGAGCCAGGTAATTCCGCGAATGGATTGGTGATTTATTTTATGTATACTTTACTGCTGGAAAGATGAAATGCTACTGTGTGGTTGGTTTTGGGGGTGGGTGAGTGGGGTAGCGAGGAATAAACATGGTTGGGTAACTAGTCTGAACATGTGTGCGTTAGGCAAATAAATTTACAATGCTATGCTCACTTGTTATTTTCACAAGTCAATGTTCTTGCTATTTTTCAGCTGAGGAACGGTGCGTAGAAAAGGACATAGCTCTATAATAATAGTCTCTAAACCAGACCTAGAAAGATTTATCCATGCTTTTATCTCAAGCAGGTTAGACTACTGTAACAGCCTGCCCACTGGGCTTTCTAAACGGGCCTTAAGACAGCTTCAGAACATCCAGAATGCTGCTGCTCGAGTTTCGACCAAAACCAGGACATATGACCACATTAGTCCAGTGCTCGAGTCTCTGCACTGACTTCCTGTCACTCAAAGAATAGATTTTAAAACAGCCTTGCTTGTGTACAAGTCTCTTCATGGTTTAGCCCCAAAGTACATTTCTGACATGTTTGAGCCATATGAACAGCCTTATTTAACTGTGCATATACCAACTGAGAGTATTATTACTATTATTACTATTATTATTTTATTTTTATTTATTTTAAATTCAAAGTTGATTTTATTGTTTCATTTTCTGCTCTTTTTTTCTATGTAAAGCCCTTTGAATTCTCTTGTACACGTAAATGTGCTATACAAAAAACTTGCCTTGCCTTGCCTTGCCTTGCCTTGTCTTGCCTTGTCTTGCCTAGCCTAGCAGTACAGTCGAAGCTATATCTACTAGCATGCGGAGCCAGTGTTCTGTCAAGAAAATGCCGAGCAGGACTTTGATAATACTACTCCACAACTTTTCTTGAATGTAGAGCAGTAATGAAAAGAGGGTTAAACTTTTGTGTTATCTGCAGACTGTTTAAATTGTCATTACAATATTAATTATTGGCTGATTATTGTATATGTTTACATCGAGGTGCATGGAGCAGATACACTTTTTTTCTTTTGGTTTTAGTTGTAATTGCTAAAGAGCAACTATCCCATTAAGAATAGTTGCGTCTACCCCGTCATGGCTTCAATCTTTAATTTTGTGTTCACCTTTGTAAGTATCTCTTTGATTATTTAAAAATATATTGCTTTCATATCATAAAGGATGCAAGCTGTGCGTGTAATATACAAAGATCGACAGAAGTATATTTGTTTAGAAGGTCCATCTGACGTACAGTTCGTTTTTGGAATGTGGTGAGGGCAAACAAACAAGGTTTTCAGCATTTTTCATAGATTGTGTTAATCAGCAACGATTTGGGAATGGTGCCATAAAAGGCATTTTACTAACTTTTTGTATTTATTGTTTTATTTGCTATGTTCGCAGCTGCAAAAATGTTCAGCATCCCAACTTTGGACTTAAAATTTCAAAGTCGATTTTACAAATAGGGAGCATGTATATAGTAAATAGGGCTGTGCCAAGTACGGAGGATGCCATCAATTTAAGTTTTAATAGATAAAATTTTATCAATAAAGAATTCCATAAAGTCATTACAGCTAAGAGCTGGAGGAATGGATGGCACAACAGAGTTTTCATCTCTCCTAAGTTTGGCAACTGTATTAAAAAGAAACCTAGGATTCTTCTTATTCTCCTTAATTACTAATGTAAAATATGCAGATGTAGCTTGGCGAAGGGTCCTTTTATACATAAGCACGCTGTTTTTCCAGGAGAAATTGGAGTCCTCTAAAAGTGAAGACCGCCATTTGTTCTCCAATTTCTGGTGTTTCCCTTCAACGTATGAAGTTCTGAATTGAACCAGGGAGCCAACCTCCTATGAGTAATCACTTTCCTTATTATGGGAGCTACTGTCATGATCTATGTTTGGTTTGGTTCTGTTTCTTCCTGTGTGTCTTCATTCCTCCTTCATTCACAGCTGTCAGCAATAATCCAATCATCTTCTCCTCCAATCACACCCCGGTTCCACAGTATTTAAGCCCGTCTCATTCATTTACTCACCGCTGGATCGTCTGTTGTCACTCCCTGTTGATTTGCCTTCTCGTCTCTCTGCGTCATTCCCTGTTGTCATTCCTTGAGGTCTTCCCCTGATGTCTTTGCTCCAGAGTTTCCTCCTACACGTCTCCTGTAAGTCTCTTGCTCGCTAAGTTCTCTGTCCTGGCTCTTCATCTTGGTCCCCTGGTCTCTTCCAGTGTTCTCTGTTCTTCTCACTTCCTGTAGTCTCCGGTTCCCGTGCCTCTTCCCCGTCGTGATTGTTTATTGTTCTTATTGTGTTAGTTTATTTCCTCCCTTCCCGTATTTATTAGTTGTGTTTGTTTATCAGTGTCGTTTGTGTTTATTAACGTTTGTAGTTCCGCGTCTCGTTTCAGTTTTCCGCTTGTTTACATTCTGTAGTCCCGCCTCCGCTTCCTGTTTGTTTACGTCTCGCGTTGTTCCGTTTCCGGTTGCCTGTAGTTCCTTGTATTGTTCCGTTTCATGTTTCTGTTCATTCATCATCCCTCACAATAAATTATTATTCACTTAACTCCACATCTGCTCGAGTCATTTAAACGTTTCCTGACAGCTACGTTGTCTAATGCAATACGCAATGAGGACGTAATACTATGAACAACAGCATCAATTTGTGTAGGGTATGAAATTAATTTGCTGCCCTCCACTGCATTTCTCTGAGATACTGAAGAAATTAAAGGTGGAATGGATTCTTTAAAAGTTATAACAGCATTGTCTGGTAGAACCCTAATATAGTGAAATTTTCTTTCAGATTTTGAGTACTCAGTAAAAAAAGGACTCAAAAGTGGTCAGAAAGGAGAAGGTTATGAGCCATTACTGTACCTTTTTCACACTCTGTGTGACCAAGAGGGTGGGTTGATGTCTGTATTTTTTGAGTGAAGCCAATTCAGTCTGAAATGGCAGTAAAGGCTACATTTAGGCTGTCATTTTTGGTGTCAACATGAATCTTAAAATCTCCCACTTCAACAGTGTTTAACACTGATTCAGATTAAAAAAACTGAGATCTGATCTGCAAATTTAGAGTAAGGACCTGAAGGATGATACAAAATAACAAACGCAGGTGGTTTAATTCTTTTAGAGGTTGGATGAGGAGGGCTAAGGGTTAAATGTTCAAAATAACTATAACTATTAGTTATAGTTACTAATAGCCTGGGATTAATTACTGGGATTACTCCTCCACCTCTCTCAGTACTTCAAGGAATTTGAAAGTTTGAATAATTAGAGGGAGTTGATTTGTTGATACTAACATAATCCTCTTGCTGCAGCCAGGTTTGTGTGAGGAAAAAACAAATGAATTTGGTTATCAAGAATTTAGTCATTAACCAATAAATACTATGAGGAGAGAGATCGGATGGTCAATAAACCAGTTGTTTAATCTGAGGTGTTTTTGTCTTTATGAGATTTTCAGGATTCACTCTTTTTAGATTGATGTTTAATGTATTTGGTTTTGGCCATATAAATATCTATTTTTAAAGCCATTTCTACTGGGGTTTTTTCAGCATGTCTCTGCATATTGTAGTCCAAATTCTTACCACAGAAGGCTGGGTTGCTTCACAAAGAATTAGATTGTAGTTTTTGCTTATGTTTTTCAACATAAGTTAGTTTTCTAGAAATAATTTTTATACTATCTCTTTTATGTAAAATAAAAATAGCATTTATAATTGTCTTGCATGCTTTTCCCCAAACTTCAATTCAATAAATTCAATGCTAAACAATCATTACATTATACAATATTTAGAGGGTTTTAATATTCACTTACTTAATACAGCAATCCAATTGACATTGATATTTTTACTTTAAATAATTTCTGAGATTTCCATGTCAAATTTTCATCAATGACACCCAAAAACCTCACCTCACTGACTTGACCCAATGTAGTGCAGTTCTCTAGTGCGATATTTATTCAGTTTTTAATGGAGAAAGGTGTGGATAGTGTCTTTTTGATCAACAGCAGTTGTTATTTTGTTCATATATTCAATAAGAGCTGTTGATTTCAAATTACTTGGTCTACATCCATACTGACTACTTTTTTAAATATTCTGTTTATCTACAAGTTGAACTAATCTGGTTACAATTTATTTTTCTAAAATGTTGGAAAATCATGGCAACATCCTTTTTTTCCTCTTATCTTTTGGTTTGATTCATTTTATTCAATCCAACAAAAACCCAAATTCTATTTTGTAGACAGTAGAAATGTTAGATAATCTCATGTGGTGTTTTCGTGATGTATTGATAATATATTTTCGTATTTTTACCATCAATTAGATAATTGAAAATGTTCTAAAGAACAAACCAGGAGGAGACAGGATCATCAATGAATATGCTCGGACAAAAAGCCTATCATAAAGCATGCTGCGTGGCATGGTCAAGATGTCTGTTGCGCATATGACAAGTGAACACAGGCAAGTTGAAATTATTTATTTTTTCTAAGCACCTCCCACATTTACCTTTTTCGAAAGTGTTCTTTAAATCTTTAACATTGCTCATAGTTTTTTTTCTGTCTGTATAGGACAAATCCTTCCAGACGTATCAAAGTGGACTATGCAAAGAGTATTATTGCCTTGTTCCCTTACCTGGCGGATCCTAAAAGCAGGTTTGGCTATGTAAGTTCAAAACACAAGTTCAACTTCTTGGCTATGGTACGAGTACAACTGATGCCCTGCATCTATCCCACTTGTTTTTCACATTTTTAAACCCTTTGTAGAGTTCACTGTTCTGGTGTTGAGCTACTGCAGTTTGAAGACTAAACATTGTGAAAAGATTTTATCTATGTAGTTCAAACAATGTGAACTAACATCTGTCAGTCACAGTTACTGGCATTCACTGTTGTCTTTGCTGTCACAGCCTTAAAAACATTTATCATTCATCTACGTATAGGAGCATTATTATAATGCAGAAGATGGGAGTGTCTATCTGGCTTGGAGACAGAATTTTGTCCGGAGGGAAGCTTCTAATGTACAAAAGAAGGCCCCCAAACTGTCACAAGCCTAAACAGGTATGTGTGTATATACTTGTAGACATTTTGTCCTGCAGCCAAAATGCACATAAATTCATTGAAGTGTTACCAAGCCTTATTTATTAAATCCCTGGACAGAGGGCCAAAGTAATATCAAATTTTAGGGGGACCAACAACTGAAAGAAACTGAGAGAATGAGACTGCCTTATGACAGACAGCTTGTGTTCTGAGGCCATTGTGCTGATGAAGCATACAGCTGATGAAGGAACTGTTATGAGGAAGATGAAACAGACCTTCATCTATCGACAGAAGATGATTCATGACCCAGTGAAGTAATCTTGTATCTTTCTGGACTTCCCAGGATTCCTGGACATAGGAGGATTGGTATGTTTATTTAACTTCAACTTACCCCATTGTTAAATGTCTAAGTTAAGGTGGATGTGAGAGTTTAACAATGATTTTTTTGAAACTTCATCTATTCTGCAGGTAGAACAAGATTTTACACCGATGTTCGGAGAAGCCGTCTCTGCAAAGTTCTTGGAGAAATGACCAACTATCTACAAGCAGAAAGTCCTTGAACAAAGCCGTGGTCTCACACAGTCGGATGACCTTGAGTACTAAAAATTCTGCTGGCACAACAGAAGTGGACAATGGTAAGGTGAAATAGATTATAAAGAAAGCATTTGGAATTGCAAATAGGTTTCGGTAGCTTATGTTTATTTTACAAGAATGGGATAGTCCCTTCCCATTTGCTCCTTGTGCACCTCCTGCCACCATCCCCTAATTGTCGCAAGAGACCAGGAAAACTGCCAGACAATGCAGTGAACATCTTGTTAATTTGTCAAGGTAAGGTTACAGTAAAGGGAACATTTATATTGATCAAAATTTCCCTTTCTGAACTAAAAGTTGGATGTCAACCTTCAACTTTAAATTTAATCTTTACTGCTAAATGTAAACAAATCATTATCGAGCTAATTTGCATGTGTATGCACAAGAAAATAATTCCCTAGAAGTTAAGTTCAAATGGATGTACCAGCCCCTTATCTTACTACCTTCTTCCAGTGTTCCTGTGGACCCTTAAAAGCTAAATGGATGATTGTAACTGGTCTGAAATTTTAAAATAATTTAACATATTTTTGATAGAAATTACCGAATGCCTCTTGTAGCTAGTTGTTTTGTGTTAAGATAAACATTTGAGTACAATTATTTATCGCTGGTGCATGCGATACAAAGCAAAACACAATTTCTTTAAAAACAGGTAAAAAGTTTCACAAATATTACAAAAACACTTATAATAAAGCATCAAAGTCATTTTGCTTTCAGTTGGCATACGTTTGGCTCCAAAAGACTGGCCATTGCACCAGGTAAATTTATGTCTTTAAATACACGGGACTGGGGCTGTAAGATAGCAGAGACTCTTCCGTTGCCAATCAACACCAGGGTATTAAATGTTAAATGGGCCAAACACCGTGGAAATATGTATTGTGCAAGTTTAGTTGTTTGTAAAGACGTTGATTGTGAAATGCCAGTTTTCCATAAGTGTTGTTGCAATGTTGCTCTGCACGATGAGAGGTTTCTCTTTCTTACTTTTGCACTGGGACAACCCTAAATGCCCATAGCACATTACCATCAAGCCTCCTCTCACCTGGGGAGACAACTTCAGTTTCACAGGGAGATGTGTAGACAACACTGCGGCCGTGGTAGCAGGGCATGGAGGCTGCCAAGGAGCGCAAGCGCGCCAAGTATTGAGACCTGGCAGCTGAGTGCAAAGAGGCAAACAGTGTGTCTCAATGAGCATTTAAATGCTTTTCAACTTTTGCGTACAAGAGATGGAACTCATGTATTTGCGTAGAAGAACTTTTCTGTTCAAGAGCTTTTGATTTACAAGTGTCATACAGTCAAGGAGATGCAGGTTTTTATATTGTTCCATACTGTTTCCTGAGAACAATAAAAATGGCTATTATAATACTGATTTCTGATCTCTGTTTTGTACTTAGCAGTTCGTGATAGATGTAAAACAATTGCATACAGTAGTGGATGAAATAGTTCAATTTTATTTTATTTAGAATTTCACTCAATGTTAAACTTTTTTTTAGAATAGCACTTTATGGAATAACATTCAATTAAATTAGGAGTCAAATTTCGTACTAAAATTGGACACTATGTAGATTTTGTGTAAAATTCTTTTTTAGTCAGACTAAAACTTATCACTATTTAGAATAAAATGCAATTCTTTTAAGAGTAAATTACATTCTACTTGGAGTGGAAATATGGTTGAGAAGTTTTTCTTTTAAACAACTTGGAGTAAATTTTCAGTACACTGACTAAATTTTTTGCCCTAAATAAAGTTGATTTTACTCTGTAATTTCAACTCTTCAATGAGAGTAAATGTTAGTCCATTAAGACTGGGACCAAATGTTGTCTTTTTTAGAGTTAAATTTTCTTAAAATTGATTCAAATATACTCTGTGGAAATTAAAGTGTAAGAAGTGGATTTCTACACATTTAAATCCACATCTAGGTTCTACATGAAGTCACAAACACAAATTGCATTGTTGTGTATCTGATCAACAAAATCACAGAACAGATAATACAGCAAGCAAAGCAAACATTGCATGCGTGTTTTTTTATGTACATCTCCCGTAAATGATGGCATCACTAGAATTAACAATAGTAAGATCGGCATATCAAAGTGGCACATTAAAATAAGATCCTAAAAACTTTGTTACTCTAAGTACCCTGTAGCTACCTAGTAAGTATCTTGTCTAAACTACTGTCCGTGCATTTCCTTCTCACTTTGAGTTGTTTCTCTGTAGGGATAATCCCCCATTTCCTAAAAAAAAAGCAATCTCTGAAAACAGCTTGAGTATCTTTATACTATAAATGTAGTAAAGCCTAATTTTACTTTCAGTTATTCACTACTGAAACAACACTAAACAACTACAAACAAATTAAAAGCGCTAATAAAAAAGCAGCAAAGGCATGACGAATACCAGAACTGACGTTCAAACACGTAAAAGATAGAAAAAAAATATCACAGTTTTTTGTCAAATTCAAACCAAGATGGATAAAAAGAGTAACAGCAGGCAGGAATTAACTTTGGGGAGCTGAATGATTGAATGTATAACAATCAAGAAGGTCAAACCTAATATACTGAAATCTGCAATTTCCCTATATTATACGCAATCAGCAATCAACCTACAAAGCAATTTGTTGCCCTACGAAAGCCCATTTCAGAATAGAAAGAGTTACATGCTTCCTATTTCAAAGTTGCCAATCTCTTACTTCCATCAAACTAAAAGGTTGGCTTTTCTGAAAAGAAAAAAATTTATTTCCTACTATTTGCCTGGAACGAAATTGGAGACAGAAATAACTGCCAGCTTTAATATTCGCTTTTAATGCACAAGGTCCTTGACCAGACTACGGACTCTAAATGTGTGAGAAAAATTAAGGTGAGTGATGGAAAGACTGCTGCCAAAGTTTTCCATCTGTAACTCTGTAGTAACTTCTATACCTTTTTCCTTATTTCCCATAATGTGGGTACTGGCGGAAGCACATAGAGAAAGGTATCCCTTTGAAACTTAGCTGTGAAGTAATCCCCAAAAAACGTCCTTGTTAACCGAGTGTCTTGTTGAAACTTTCTGGGCTTTTGTCCAGAGCAAAAATATGCCTCCTTTACTTTCATCTTTCCTCCCTCATTCTGCATGTCTGAGCTTTACTGGGTGCTGCTGGTCCATGGCCCAATATGAGGCCTAAACTCCCCCTTCGTTAAAATAGTGGGACGGCAAACATCCTCTGATTTACAGCTTGAAGCACACGCACTGCTCTTTCTCCTAAGGTCTGTAAACGCCAAATGAGAGCGTGATGTCCAGATCCCTCTTGCTATATTAACCTACATTCTTTCCAGTAGAGTAAAGTGGCTACACGAACCCAATATAACCACATGCTGAAAAGAGACAAATCTGCCAAACCCCTATAGAGCACTCATGTGAAGGCCAAATGAAGGAAAGGTTCTGATAAAATCAGCTGCTGACCTTCTCCTGCATAATACAGGGAGCAGTCGACAACATGCCTTCTCTCGTACACCACACTGCATCCACAGTACTTTCTGGATGCAAAAGCTTTTTGTGTTTCCAATCATTCTGACCATAATGGTTTACTGATATAATCATATAATCTGGAGTACCTATTTAGGACCAAATAAAGTCATCTGTTTAACCTAAATGTTGGGTTTGTGCTGGAAGGACTGAGGCTGGTAAATTTTAGCCAAACTGCTGTTGTTGAGTTAGAATAGTCTAAAATTAAGCCTCATAAGTCTTTACAGATGTCAAATCAAAGCAAAACATTAATGTGAGCAGACCCTACTAAAACTCCATTGCAGTAATAAATGAGTAAACATTAGAGTTCAGAATCACGGTAAACACATTGATGTAAGTTTGTGTTATAGACATTAACTAACTGTTAAACATTGACATTTAGGCCATAAAAACGTATAGTGTCTGTTATCCAGATAGGTTTTTTTGTTAAACAGTTATTAGAAACAATATAAATTTTTTGTTAATTACTCTCTTAGCTAATTTCGACCCCCATGTTTCATCTTTTGTCTTTTACCATTTACTCCCTTCATTGTTGGATTTAATACTGACAACAACACCCAAACCAATTCCCTTCAAACATGGGCAAAGAGTAATTTTGTTACACTTGGTTAATATGGTTTTAATAGATCATGTAGATCAAATGAGCCTATGCATAAAGTGTGCAAAAAGTGTATACCCAAAGGTGTGTTACTTTAAATGTGGATACACCATTTAGTATTATTATTTTTACAATAGATTTTAAAAGTCCATACACTTTAATAAATACATAAGATTATACCTTCTTTTTATTAGAAAAGTAATGCTAAACATGCAACTGCTTACAAAAGCATACAGACAATTTAAGCCATGGCATTTTAGGATGTATCAGTTTCTTAAAAGAGTATCTTAAGTTTCCAGGGGAATAGGATACCACCACCAAAATTCCTAGTAGATGAGGAAGGGTAGGGGAGTAACCATAGAAAATGGGAATTGGTCATATCTGAATATTAACAACAATGGGTTATACTATAAATGATTATCAAAAAAAGTCATTTTTACAGACAAGTCAGGTGGTTAGGATAGTTAAATGTAAACCAAAGTATTTCCCTGCTTAGCAATATCAACCGAAGTACAGTATGCTATACTAAAGGTCTTAAATGTAGTGGATAACTGATTGCAGCAACAGCAGAAGTGTAGCATATTACAAAATTTAAAAGAAAAGGTGAAACTGCTATCAGCTTCCTATATACATTTAAAATACTGAATGCTTTGACCAGGGGCTGCTGGCCCCTGCTGAGGAAGCCCCCAGGAACCTCAGCCACCTTTTACCCTATCCGCTCTCCTCAGACTTAACTCTGCTGTGATTTAGGGCTGCTTCTCACTGGCCCCTGGAATGCGACGGAAGACGGATTTACTTTCCTACATCGTTTCACCTGCTCTAAATAGAACCACATGTACAGGACCGCCGCTTCTTTGTCTGTAATTGGAAGAGCATGCACGGCAGAGGGGAAAGCAGAGCAAAGCCAGCACAAATGACAGGCCTCCCCCCTCCCACCAACACACGCAGACCTGGGGTGCCACATTCTGTTCCAGGCCAAGTCGAAGGCCACAGTACAGATCCTGAGATCATTTATTGACCTGGTACAGCATGTCAAATTCACTTCAATAGTATGACTGTATCATGTGTCCCATAACTCTTTCAAGTGCTCACAGTTAAATGAGAGTGACAGACTGCAGTTTGCTGAGGAAGGAGGCCTTGACAATGAGTTTGACAAGCTTTGAAAACACAGGCAGTACTATACTTTTCAATCTCTCCAGTCTGTGATGTCTGAACACAGAGACAGAACAGGGACAGTAGAAATACACCAGCTGGTCTCCCCTCGCTGCTTCGAATACAGACAGGATTGCACAAAAAAGTATGGATGGTATTTATTAAGCTCAGTCATTAGGTGCCTGCCATAGCACAGCATAAGAGGCACTGCATTGCAAAGCAATGCAATCGAGGCAGCTATTATTATTCACCTCGAAATTTCCTCTCCGTTGGATTGTAGCTAAAATTAGCATTTAAGCTAATTTTGATGTATAAGCTAAACTTTAAATATTGAATGAAAACATTAGGTGTTAGTCAACATATAATTCAGACCCCACATAGTAATTTCTGCATTTAAGCAAACATTAGCATTTAGGCTAATATTTAATTATACGCTACAGTGTGCATCATATATCAACTATATTAGTGTAAGTGAACATTATAATGACAACCTACATGCTATCGTTAGCTTTATAGCTAAGATTAGCATTTAAGCTAATTTTGACGTATAAGCTAAACTTAGCATAAGGAATGTAGAAATTAGGTGTCAGTTAACATGGTAGTTAGAGCCGACATAGTAATGATAGCATTTAGGCTAATTTTAGCATTTTAGCTAAAACTTGCTTATAGCCTACTGTATGCGTAATACATCAAGTATACTGGTATAAGTGAACATGCTAATGACCATTTACATGCTAAAGGTAGCTTAAATGGTAGCTTAAATGGTAATTACCATTTAAGCTACCATTAGCATTTTAGCTAATATTTGCTTATACAATATGTGCGCACTAGATAAGGTATATTAATGTCAGTGAATATGCTAATGACAACCTACATGGTAATGTTAGCATTTTAGTTAACTTTAGCATTTAAAGCAATTTGGATGTATTAGCTAAATTGTACATACTGAATGCAGGCATTAGGTGTCAGTCTACATACTAGCAATAGCCATTAGAGTAAGTTAACATGTTTATCACACCACATCCTAACCTTAACTAACATTAGCATTTCAGCTAATTTAGTTAATGATAACCTACATGCTAACATTAGCTTCATGGTTTAACTTAGAATTTAAGCTAAGTTTAGCTAAAACAAGTTTTCTAAAATTTTTATTGCAATAATCAGGACCCTGCAGAAACGCACAATTGGCAAGCACCTTCGACATTTCTTCCGGAATTTTCTACTTTTTATTTTTATATTTTCATATGATACAGTAAAAATGTTTTTTTCGTAACTTGTGTATATATATATTATCAAATGTTACTCAAACACAATTCCGATGCTTAAATACTATAAAGCACTATTTCACTAATAATAAGATGAAGTTTCAGTGTTTGCCCTGTAGTTTGTGTGTGCTTTAGTTTTTTGGGGGGGTTTTTTCGTTTTTTTTTTTGTATGTTTTTGGATTCTACTCTTTTTCACTCAATCGAGATATAAAGAAGCAATCTCTTGTGTTTAGCTTTAAATAGCCTCGTGAGCATAGTCTAACTTTCTTCAACCACAGCTCCACCTTCTGGCATCAGCTTGGTAATACTTTTCATGGAAGACGCTTAGCATTGAATAAACAGAATAAAAAACAAAACAAATTCTTCCCTCTAAAAAATATGATTTTTTTAGAGGGAAGATAAACAATGATATTTTCCCTGTATATAAAAAAAATAAATAAAGAGGATTAATGTCTGTTTGGCCATGTATTACCAATACATATAGGAGCTGACAGCAGCTCCATTGTACAACTGCAAGGTAATAATATCAATGTAATTCAAGCACTGTATCAGGGTGGGTTTTTAAATTTCTTTGTAATGGTTATAAAATTACCATTCTCAACACTGATTCCAACAAGTGTTCATACTCCGGTGATCACTAATGACCAGAATATGTTTTTCAAATTGGCACCATTTATTGCCCCTTGCAAACGTTTATATGTAAAATTGGTATTGCATGGATTTCTTTAAAAAAAACAACCACTAAAGTATTTGAATTGAAGGAAAATTATGCTATTTATTGTTCAATAAAAATAACTAAACTGTGGTGTTAATTATTGTTTTGTCCCTTTTGCTTTTTAAATGTTGCATAAACGTTAAGGCAGTGAACAGCAGGTTAAATTGTCTGTGCAGGCCTAAGAACTTTTTTAGTCATCATTAGGGAACAACCAACATAAATACCACAGCTCACACAAAAAGGGTCAGGGTAAACATTGTTACAACTTCTACCCAAACTTTAAATAGGACTGTTTGAACTGTTATGCCTTTTGGGAACAAGTATGAAATATCTGCTTAACCTACCAAGATATGTTTATGTTTATGCATTTAGCAGAAGCTTTTATCTAAAGCAACTTACAAAGCAGACACAATGTTACAATTATAATCAATTTGATCACAAGCTATCTAGAGAAAAATCCTAAGTCAGAGTCAGTGGTGACAGTGAAGAGATAGAGGGAATTACAGAGAGAATAGTAGAGGTGCTATAGAGGTATGGGTAAGACTTAGTATAGGAGATGCTCTTCGAAGAGATGGGTCTTGAAGAGTTTCTTGAAGATAGACAGGGATGCTGCTGTTCTTGCGGAGCTGGTAGGTCATTCCACATTCTTGGAACAACAAAAGAAAACAGTCTTGATTGTCATAACCCTGGTTTAGGCACTGCTAGACGACAATCCATTGATGACCGAAGCGACCGAGTTGTGACATAAGCCTTTGCAAGAGTACTCAAGTAGATGGGAGCCGTACCCTTCAGCCCTTTGTAGGCCAGCATCAGGGACTTGAATTTGATGCGGGCAGCCAGGGGTAATCAGTGAAGCTCAATGAACAGAGGGGTCACAAGAGACTTTTTGGGCTGATTGAATAGCAGACATGCCCACCGCGTTCTGGATCATCTGTAAGGGTTTTACCGTACAGGCTGTGAGACCAGTCAGGAGTGCGTTGCAATATTCAAGGTGGGAGATAACCATAAACTGAACCAGGAGCCGGGTAGCTTGTTGGGTAAGGAACCTCTGTCGTGATTTTGTGCACCGCAGAAGTATGACCAAGCCAGGATACTTTGAATGATCGACCAGTGAAGTACGATTCCAACCAGGAGTTTGATCTCCCTGTGATGCCAATGCTCAAGAACATAGACAGGAGGATGTCATGATTGACTGTATCAAATGCAGCAGATAAGTCAAGAAGGATAAGTACTGAGGACTTTGGAGTTGCTCTTGGCTCATTTAAGGCTTCTGTCACAGACAACATAGCTTTTTTAGTGGAGTGGCCACCTTTTAAACCCTGATTGGTTTGTACCAAGGAGATTGTTTTGTGAAAGGTATTCTGTGATCTGCTTAAAGGCTGCCCTTTCAATGGTCTTAGACAGAACTATGAGGAGGGAGACCGCCCGATAGTTCTCCACCTGAGTTGTGGTAGAGAGGGTTTCTGGAGTTGCGGTGTACTCAGAGCTTCCTTGTGTGAGTTAGGAAATGTGCCTGATGTCAGTGAAGCATTGAATACATGTGTGACTGCTGAAGTCACTGTAGTAGCAATGGGTTGCAATAGATTTGTAGGAACAGGGTCCAGCGGGCATGTAGAAGTACAGCTTGAGTAGAGTTTTGAAGATGGAGAATAGTTTTCGAGTGTCGGTTGTACTGTGAATCTTTTCAGTATAAAAAGCCTTTTTTTGTATTAGTGACACTTAAAGAGAATGCTGACAGTAGTTCCTGAAATTTTGTTGGATCAGCTGGATTATTTGATTTAGGCCATTTCCTTTCTGCAGCCCTGAGGTTGGTGTGCAGTGATCTGAGTGTATCATTAAGGCGTCCCATGGATGAGATTTAGAGGCTCGGGCAGGTTTAGGGGATAGAGGACACAGACTATCCCAGCAGCATCTCAATGTGGAGCAAAGGGACTCAGTGGCCTCATTGACCTCAAGTGAGGAAAATGTGCTGGAATTTGGAAGTGCGGAAACAACATGGGAGGAGAAGGGACTAGTTGAAAGTTTGGCTTCTGCGGAAGGATACCATGGAGGTGGAAGCAGCAGGAGTTTTGGGGAGATTTGCAATGATTTGAATGAAATAGAGATCATAAAAGTGCAGAGGTGTGACAGAAAGGGCCTCTGTAGGTCATTTTCTTTTGAAAATCAGATCAAGTGCTTTGCCAGCTTTGTAAGTAGGAGGACTGCTGACCAGTTGTAGGTCAAAAGAATTTGTTAATGTCACAAAAGACTATTGTGGGACAATCAAATTCAGGAATGTAGGAGAGTAGGATATCAAGTTCATCTAGAAAACACCAAGTTATCCAGGTGGGCGATATATGACATCAAACAGATTTTGACTGCTGCAGAAACCAAGATGCCATGGTATTCAAAAGTGTTGTAGTTGACATTAGGCGTCATTTGTTTGTACTTCCATTTGTTGGAAATCAACAAGCCTGTACAACTCGCCCAGATGTACAAGAGGTGTCGGAGAATGTGTGGTTGATTGAAAGTGAAGCTGGGGTAGCACTGTTTTCAGACTTAATCCAGGTCTCAATGAGAACCAGGATGTCAATTGACAGGGGTTTGGCATAAGCAGTTATGAAGTCAGCTTTGTTTACTGTGGATTGGCAGTTCCACAGTTCCACCGAAAAGGGTGTGTCACAGAGTTACAGTGTTCTTAGAGAGAGCGGAGGTTATTGAGGTTGGTTGCGGTGCCGTTTGCTTGTGCGAAACCTTCTGCGAGGCCGGAGACAACAGGAATGGAATTGAGGCACAAGATATGGGCATGGTTCCAAACTGACACACTGGGGAAGGAGCAGTAATCAGGGAACGGGTCAGTAGGTCAATGAAAACTAGAGAAGCTGCAGAGATGCACAGCCAAGTTGGGAGAATCTGCTTTCCAGATGACTGACACAGAAGAGATCAAGAATCAACCATCAGTTTAATTATATATCTCCAATTTACAACAAATGTTGATTCAAGGCACTTTAGAAGAAAATAAATTCAAATCATAAATAAATCAATACAAATCAGTTTGAAACAGTTTCCAATTTATGTAAATCCAACAGATTGCAACGAGTTATTGACCTGCAGCATTCACTCCTCCAGAATCAGGAGACTGAAGCAATGGCTTGTGTTGTCGTTGACTTTACAGCAATCCCTCATACTGAGCATGCATGTAGCGACATTGGAGAGGAAAAACTCCCCTTTAATAGGAAGAAATATCCAGCAGAACGTAGCTCAGTACAAGCAGCCAACTGCCACAACCGACTGGGAGTTTTAAGAGACTGAAGACTAAAGTAGATGCAGAGGACACTGAAAAACAGAGCGTTTATAGCAGCAGTTGTATAAAGTCGCTGGCAGCATCTAAGCCCATGTTCTCCTCCAAGAAGCCGTCTCAGCTAACAGAATGGCAGAACAGGTGTAGCTACTATGGAGAAAAGAACACTAAGAGAAAACAAATGGTTAACATGATTGAAATAACAGCAACTAAAGCAGATTGCACAAAGGAAGAAAGTAGCAGAATGACAATTGGTCAGATTGTCCTCCAGCAGCCTAAGCCTATAGCAGCATAACTATAGAAATAAATTGAACTAATTAAATAACCTAACCCTGTAGAATGAGAGATGAAGAAGGTAGAGCAAATGAGAACTGTCTGTCTAGACTGAGGCTATAATGGTAAAAGAACGCTGCAGTGTTGTTTCTATAAATAGATTTTAGGAAAAGTAGATGTTGGTAAACATAAATTTGTCTTCATGAGAAAATTAGCCCAATTCTAAGAGAGGCAACACATCCAATTATTTCTGATCAGTTTAATTCTTCTTAAAATAACTGGTGGTCTAAAACAGTTTCCTCAGATAAAGATATAAATAATTGATATACATTTCCTTTTTCTTTGTAACTTTTTGAATACAGGAAACCTCCTATATACAATTCTCCAAAATTCTGATTGAAAATCAGCCTTAAGCTAAAAATCAGGATCATTTAGTAGCCCCCAAATCAGAATGTGGTTAAATCTACAAACACATTGAGGCTGTGTTCAGGAAGCGGGAAATTAACATTTACAATAATTAAGCTGTGAATGACAAAATCATTTTCCACTTGTAACGAAAATCCCTCTGTTTCCAGATTGGGTGCACCAGGGTTTTTTTGCTAAATGCAGATTAAACACATGCAGCTGAACGTGCACACTTCCAAAGCCACTTTCGCAAATTGCATCAGAGCATTCGTGAATGTGTGTTTACACACGCTGCACGATTTTCCAGCATCCGTACGACTTGATTAACAACTGTTTGTGTGTGTAACTGGTGCACTGATGAAAGAAAGGGGAGCTGCTTCTGTCACCGGCGGGCTTTGAAAACACCAGAGTTTACACAACAGTGGAGCCCTAAAGTGGGCCTTCATTAAAGGGATTAGAAGCTTAATGTAAAACAATGTGCACGCCTCCCAACCTGAACCCAAAATAACCTCTCAAGAGGGTCTGTAAGCATTACCTCTCAGACTTCAAACGCTCCATCTGTAGCCCTGTGCCTTATTTCGCTGACCCCTATCTCAGTGTGAGGGTCTCCAGAGGGTAAATGGTCCAGCTGTGAGATGATTTATTGATGGGTTAATTAAGGCGAGAAATGCATCCGCCTGAGTCCAATCCAGCTTTGAGGTTGAGGAAGGCGATGCTGTTTTGCGGTTACTTGAGGTCGTTGTTGTCTTCCTGTCATGGTCTGTCTAATGTAAAACCGTGAGGACAGTTGTCAGGCATAAAGAACAAGGGTTGCAATTGGTCGCACATGAATAAAATCATATGAAATTTTTTTACACAGAACACAATAAAGTACAACAGGCATTTACTCAGATTCAGGGGCCCACGTTTTGGTCCAGAACACAACCGTAAATCATTTGTGAACCGGGCACAACTTGTCAAATTTAGTTCGTTGGGATGACTATATATCGTGTCTCTGTGAGCCTTTCAGGTCCTAAAAGTTACATGTGAATGCCGTATACCGTAGCCCTTAATTCTGTGTCGTCTGTGATGTAGTCTGAACTCAAAGAGGAGACAGAAAGACCACAAACTTCTACATTACTACTAAATTTGTGTTATGTTACAGAAACAGCAGTACAAAATGAAGGAATGCATGGTATTTTTTAAGCTGGTATTTCATTCTAATTTATTTCTCGGATCATTTGTTTTAGTCAGGCAATCAAAGGATTACACAACTCTGGATGTTCAAATCCAGCTTGGCGAGGAAAGGGAAGTAAAATAAAAGCAGATGCAATTGGTAAATAGCACCAAGTGGATTGTTGTCCAGTCTTTCACTTAATGAAAACAGATAATTGGTGAAGTTAACTGAATTACTGTAAAAAATGACACACAACTAACTAAAATGAACAAAATCTCAACTCAACATCTTAAAGGGCACACCTATAATTTTTCCCTTTAAGTTGTGTTCAGGCTTGTAACCCATATTAGTTGCGTTCATATCCGTTTTCAAGGTTGCTTTTAAACCAAAATGCAAAACAATAAAGCAAACACAAGACTGCTGAGTATGCAGCTCAAAGTTGTTGGAGAGTACCATGTGCTTATACGTCCATGAATATTTTTTAAAATAGCCATGCAAAAGGCCAATAATGCCTGAGAGCAGTAGTAATCAACACTGTGACCCCACTCTGTGTATAATTCAACATGATCTGTCGATAATGATAATCCTACCTACGTTTCCTTGGTGACAATTAGTCAAATGTCTAGTAATTTCTGTAGAGAACATGCAAAATCTTTCAATTCTCTTTGTCTCCAAGAAATGACTCTACATCTATTTGACATTTTCCTTTTAAATGGGCCTTTTTATTCACCTCAATGTTTCCCCATATCCTCTTCTGTGGATGTCAAAAACTGTTTAGAGATTCAGCAGCTCTCCCTGTAAGAATAAAATAACAAAGCAATATTTATGTAACACAAATAACATCTTGAAAAAATATCACTTCGCATTTAAATACATGCAGATACAAAATATTTGAATATGAAAATGAATAACACATAAATAAAATGCACATTTAATTATTTTTAAAATACTCCTAATGTCATACTGTGTGTTTTGTTTGGTTCTGTTTCCTCTCTGTGTCTCGTCACTCCGCCTTCATTCACAGCTGTCTGCAATAATTCACTCCCCTTCTCAACCAATCACACCCCGGTTCTCACTATTAAAGCCACATGCAATCATGCACTCACCGCTGGATCGTCTGTTAATTTCCCCTGCTATT
>JAVLVB010000487.1:216060-227999 GCA_032876305.1 Orestias chungarensis | reverse complement strand
GTGAGGTTGTTACTCAGGTGTACACCCAAGTACCTGTAGCTGTTGTCCACTTCCACCGCAGATCCTCCCATGTGCAGGGGGAGGTGGGCATGCTTGCCCCTTCTGAAGTCCACAATCATCTCCTTGGTTTTCTGTACATTAATGCAGAGGTTGTTCTCTCTGCACCAACCCTCCAGGTGTTCCACCTCCTGCCTGTAGCTGGCCTCATAACGGTTTGTGATGCATCCAACCACTGCTGTGTCGTCCGCAAACTTCACAATATGACAGCCTGGATGGATAGGCGAGCAGTCATATGTGAGCAGTGTGAACAGGAGGGGGCTCAGCACGCAGCCCTGAGGGGAGCCAGTGCTGAGGGTGATGGTAGGGGAGGAGATGTTGTGAATCTTCACAGACTGCGGCCTGTTGGTCAGGAAGTCCAGGACCCAGTTGCAGAGGGAAGAGCTCAGTCTTGCCCTCCTGAGCTCTTGTGAGTCACCAGACCTAAACGATCTAATACAATTCTCCTCACTTACAGTTTAAAGTTTACGTTTCCGAGAACATGGAAAGATTTTTGACTTTAATTCAAAACTAACCAGTTTAGATTAAACTTTATTAAAGTCATCTTCACATTTTGGAAAGGTACAGTCAAATCATAAAACAATACAAACTGGGATGCAACCTAAACTTGTGCTATTTTTGCAAGGAACAATGGGTAATAATTTAGACCCTCAAAGCTGAAAGACAAACCAAACATTCCTTTCTGTCCTTTAATTTAATTAGTTAAATTTTTTTTACCCAACATGAAATTATAACGTTGCCGTAATTTATATTGGCTTCATATTGCCTTCAAAAAAAGTCTTCTTTGGATGGTGAAACAGTGGGCAGGAAGGATCTCTGGTAGTTATGCATCTCAAGAAGACTCTGACTGAAGACAGCAATGCCGTATGAAAGCAGAGAAGTGATGTTATTCTTTTGTAACATTTCCTGGATGATACAACCAATAGTTAGCTAATTCCCCTCACTTGCTGATGCCACTCCACTTTAAATCTCTGTATGATTAGACAGCCTGCCACAGAGAAGTTGGAGTCAGGGGTGAGATCTTTGCCCTTTATGATCATCACACTGAGGAGATGGTTTAAACTTCCTCAGGGTTCCAAATCCTTTGGGATTTGAGTTCAAAGTTCAGCTACTACTCAGGCTTTTAAGAAGACAGTTTGTTTAATGTAGGAATGCATTCTAAAAAATAAGAAGGCACAAATCTTGACAATAGTTTTGGATTGAAACAAAAAAATCAGATAGGGTCTTTGTAATGAAAATACTGATATTTCCAAAGGTATTTTATTTTCACTAATATTTCCAGATGACATATTTGTAAAACTTACTCTACTTTGTGGCAATCAGTTTTTGCATGCATACACTGGATAGGTGAAACAGAACCTGAGGTAAAGACTTGTCATGTTGTGCTGAAGATGAAATCTTCAAATGATCCATTTCAAATGTTGTTGTTGTGGTACACCTACAGTTTCTGTGCAATAATAATGCTGACCTGACTGGCCTCTTGGCCTCCCTCAGTCCACAAAAGTCCATTACAGAGATGGAGCTATGATTGATCTTTCTGTTTGGGGACTGCAAAAAGGTTGCTGGTTCAATAATGACAACTGTTCCCTTCTCTTCTGCAGTCTTCACTTTATTTTGTCAGAGTGTTTGTCTACAGCAGCTCCTGGGAATGAGTTCAGTCCCACTAGTCATATACTAGCGGATTTCAAAAGGCAGATCAGTTTCACTAAAGGCCACAATCAATACCCCATGTCTGTGTGCATTAATGATTCAAAGGTCTTTAATCATAAATGGTTGAATCTAATCCATCTTATGTTTTGATGCCCTTCTCAATATATAATCATAAATAAATTAGATAGGTAATTTAGAATACTTAAACCTCAGTAATGGATACGTAATGTTTGAACGTTGTAACTCTAGAGAGAATAGGCACAAACTAAGAATTGGATACAATTTAAAGGTTTTAATGTGCCAAAAAGCAACACAGTTTAAGAATTTTCATATTTGTTTCAGTTTTTATCCTATGTTATAAAATCTCAAATTAACCATGTTGTTGTTAAAAACAAGTTTACCATTTCACTATGTTAAGTTCATTTAGGATTTAAATTTGGTTGTCATACTGCTATTTCAAAGCCTTAGGGCAAACCAGTGCAGTTTTTCCTCTATCCTGCATTATTTAAGCCTTTACATTTATTTGAATACAAACAAAACGATTTTTCGTTATAACTTTAAACACGAAGAGCTCAGCTGATTGAATACTGACCAGTTGTTTGACAGACAATCCCTTTATGTGCCCTTGTTTGGTGTTAATACTAAAGGAAAAATAATTATTGGAAAATACTGTGACATTTTTTCAAACAAAAAAACTCAACTAAACTGATGATTTTGAAGTAGATAGAGACAATATAAAACGATTAAACAGAGCCTGCCCCTGTTAAGATCTCAGGCATCTTCATCTCTGATGCATTTGCCTCCAAAGGCTGATGAAGCCCACAGAAAATCCAAACCTTAAAATGTAGTTCCTGACTGAGACCCACAGACTCTTCAACACATGTGAAGAGCCTATGTTCTACAGTTCATCACCTATAATGGATTGATTTGTTTCTGTCTTTTAATACCTTAATGTCTGACTATTTTGTTATCTGACCTTGGACAGCTTTCTGTTCTTGAAACCAAACTTAAAATACTTCAAAAGGCTTCTTCTCACAGGAAGGTCCAGTGCAGAAAAAATCACTAATAGAACATGGGTAACCCTGGTTATCCCAATCATCCTGCAATTCCTTTGTCTTTCTCTGTAGGGCCACAAAGGAAGTTGGGTCGTGCAAGGGAGCTGTGACGGGTTCATGAATAACTTTTCCAACTTATAAATTATTTCTAGAGCATCTGCAGAAGTACTCGAGAGTTGCTTGTCTAAACATACTTCTGGAAGAGAAAGGGGAACCCTTGTAGTTTAACTACTGAAGCCTTGTAATGACTTGCTTTCCTCTGCTTATCTATTCTGTTTGGAAGGTTTTCCCTATATTAACATATATTATTGAAGAATCTAAACACATAAAGGAGTTTAAAAACACCATCAGCCTTTAAATCCATATTTTGCATTAGTTTTCAGGTATCTAACTATCCATAACTCAAACTAAAACGCTGTGTTCAGAAGGTGAATTGTATGTCATGTGCAAATGTTGATACAATAACTAAGAAATATGCAACAGTGCCTGGTTAATTTATCTTAGCATCCAGTCAATAAGGTGAAGCCTCACATGGACCAGGTAATGAGCATCATAACATCAATAATTAAAGGATGGCCATTAGTAATGCAGTGGGTGAGGATCAATTTTTAAACACTGTATTATTCATTATTAATGCATATTTTATTGAAGAAACCAATGACTAGATTTTTACAGATAAAGGGTCTCTAATGAAATTTATTGAAGAGTAACATGACAGATCCTGGCAATTGGTTCCACTCCAAGCACATTTAGTTTTTCTTTTTAATGACTTCCTACAAGGGAAACAGTTGCAACCAATTTAGAAAAAAAAAACTGAGATTTATTTCATATTCTGAATAGGCTATTTGGCTGGTTGGGAGATTTCAAGTGAGCTACGTAAATGAATACTTTACTAAATCTAATCTAATACTATGGCATTCATTCCTCTCATGCAAAGACATCATGCCATAAATTATCATGAATTGTGATAAAATAAAATGACATGAGGGAACAGTAGCAACATTCTCCTGCACTCTTATTTTTTATGGAATATAGTACGCTTTATGAGCTTGTTGCTTTTTTGTTCTAGATTAGCGAAGCATAGAAATCATAAGACTTGAGGAGTATTTGTATAGCTGTTTAGATCCTCCGTTTTACGTCAGTAAAGCTGTATCTTGATCCTGTGTTGCTAATCTTCCTGTTTTTGTTTTTATATTTCCCGTGTGATATTTTGATTTGGATTTTGTTCCAGTTTTATTTTTTATCAAAGCAAGATTACTTTGCCGTTTCTGAATAAATGTATAAAAATTTGTCATGACGTCCAATTCCTCCTAGCAGCTTCATTTTTTCATGTGTTCAATAATGTTTCCCCCAGTGTCACAAAATTGGGTTATTACCAACATCTGGTGAGATCTTTATATCAATAACACATTTAAAATAGATTTTCTTAGAAAACTGGTGACATGTTCATTGCTAGATTGATTGTATACTTTGTCACCTTCACAGTTAGTTTATTTTTGTTAACGCTGCAGACACCTTTCTGCACAGGCGGGACTTAGAAAGATGGAAGGTGTTTGAATTTTAATTCGAATTTACTTCCAAATGAGACTTGGTTATTATTTTCTATAAAATCCTATTACATTTTGGCACAATTTTTTTAAAACTTTTGTGCAGGACATGAATGTATTTAAAAACAATACACTTATATAAATTAATGGAGTCACATTCCATTGAAAAGAAATTGAAAAGATCTGAAGTAACAGAAACTATTTTATATGTATTTGAAATTAATGGGGAGGATTTTGTCCTCACGTATTTTAAATAACGGATACTATATTTCTATTTTTTTCTACTGTGAAGCAATTTTTAAAAAAATTTTTTAAAAAAAAGATCATCCAGAATAGTTTTAATTAAGCAGATAAACATAGAACTGTACAAATGGTTTACCAGTCTTGCTCTGCAGCTCAGAAAACGGTTTTATTGTGGAGTAGACTTAAAGGTTTTTTTTTATGCAGAAAGTTTAAAGAAGTAAAGGGAGGAATTTAGAGGAGAAACCTATATTTAAGAACCTGAAGGCATTATATATGAAGGCTTACTTTCTTTCAGAAGAGAAGTTTTTGTCCCTAAAAGCCGCTCCAACAGCAGCTTGGTCGGCTCTGAGGTCATTTGGTAATACAAAGGGTCAGTTAATCTTTAACCATGGTGTTTTAAATGAATAGAAGTTTCTCATATATGGGTTTTGAACTGATTGCTTAAAACCAATATGCAAGCTTGCTGTTGAAGCAGAAACTTGTCTAAACTGACTAAGGCGAGCATGAAAGCAAAAGATATGATGCATGAAAAACATTTATTCAAAGCAAACGTCACACAGCGAGTTTGATCAGCCGTTAGCTCAGCTTCACTCTTGGTTCAGTGTGTTGCTTAGATTCTTTTTTCAGTCAACTCAGCAAACACACAAGAGACATCACAAACTCATCAGCCAGTCATATGAGCATTCATGAAGACGCTGTGTTGCATATATTATCCTCCTGGACAACCAAAAAAAAAGCTAAAGAGAATACTTTTTTTATAATGTAAACATTTGCTGTATATAAAACTATTTTCAAACCTGTTGTTCATCCACTACCTCCCAATGGAATGATTCTGAGGAATTAAAAAATAGTCTACATTTAAAAAATTTAAACATAAAGCAAGTGTTATAAATTTTTAAATAAATTACTTCTATTTATAAGACTGGCATCATTATTGACAGATATTGACATCAGACTCGAAGAGGTCTCTGAGTCTCTGTAGTCACTTGAAATTAAAGGAAAATTGTGTTTTTTCTAAAATTAATTCTGTGAAAGCGGAATTTTTTGTTCATGTACCTGAAAATAATAATTAATTAATTATGTGAAAATAATAATAATTTAGATCTAGCGTGGCCGGCTGTCATGATCCGCACAAGCTTTATCTCTAGGACACATAAAACAAGTCGAGATTTGGTAATACAATATCTTTTAATTTATTTTAATCTTTTAATTTAAATGTAATATTTATTTCAATATTTAATATGTTTTAATTTTTAGGGCTTTGGCTAACATGACTTTAATGACTCAGGTTGTAATAAATGTTTGTTCTCTTGTACGCAAGAGTTTGTTTACTTTTTCAGTAAAGCTCTATGAAACTGATTTTTTGCTTATTATGTATCAAACATGTGTTTAGACGTCAAAGTACCTCTGTGTTCGAAAGGAGTATGTTATTACATAGTTTAGTTCAAAGTTACAACCTTATTGTGAGGTACTGCATATGAGTGATATTCAAGAAACTTCACTTAATTTTACTTTTGTCTTATTATTATTATTATCATAGGAATTATTATTAATTATCTTTAATTACTATGGATAATTTTTGCAATGATAAGTACTCTTAGATCTGGTTTGTACTTTCTGTCATGTGTACTTTTTAGAACCAAGCAGACACTAGTGAATTCCGCATAAATGTTATTTCAGGCTTTTGGTTAAAAGTGGTTATTGAAATCACACATTATCTGCTGTAATGATCGTCTGTGAGCAAGTCAGTATTTAATAAGTATTTAGTCAAGGATACAGTAAAAAAAAGCCACAGAAAAGTATAAATTAAAAAAAATCTTTTTTTTTTTTTTTTTTTAAAGTGGCTTTCCTGTTTAGGGTTTGCAGTTTCAGCACGGCACATAGAAACTGTACAGACTTTAAGTACATTTTAGAAACCAAAACTAGAAGGGATTCAAAAATTAAGTTTCCCAACACTGCTGTGATCTTAAGATTTCTGAGTTCATTTTTAAAAGTCTTTTTTTATTTTATTCACCAGCACGGGTTCTACATTGTAGCTGCTCATTTTTGACATGCTGTCTCATTACCATGTAAAAGGTACAGCTAGCTTAAAAATTCGAAGAAAGTGTTCATATCTCTCGAGCTTTTAAACATTATCTTATAATGCAACCACAACATGTAATGTATCTATGAGGATTTAACGGACCAGAAGACCTCTGGGGTTTTATTTGTAAAATTATTAAAAATTCATGCATAATTGTCTTTCATAATTATATGTTGGATTATAACAGAAAATCTTAATTAAATACATTGGTGTTTGTGGAAATGGGAAATAATGTAAAGTTTTATGGTTGGGGATTATATTTGCAAGGCACAGTAAATATTGTGAACTGTAATTTGATTTAAAAAAAAACAAACCTTTTTGTATTTGTTGATAGAAAGAAAATTGCAGACACATTTTCTTTCGAAGATTACACACTAAAATAACAATGTTGTGTTCAGTTGACACTAAATGGAAAAAAAGGAGTGAAAACCAAGATACCATTTTTATATATTTTTTAGACTGATTCTTTATATTCTCTTGCAAAACAATGCATTATAAAGATATTATTCTGCAAATCTATAGGTAAGCAGTAAAGGAAAAAAAAGGACTTCAAGACTCCATTCATGGCTGTAAGGTGAACAAATTCAGAGTTTTTTTTTTTTTTTTTTGAGGAAATAGACAACAATGCTGCAGGAAGAGCAAACAGAACAGACACAGAAAATTGTCGCCTGGGATGATTTAGGTGACCACGCCCAAACATAATTTGAAACAAGCCTATTTTTAGCACTGAGAGCAGCAGTTATTGAGAATGACCCCACTTTACTGATGCAACAAGTCCTTGATAGCAAACTATTCTATTTTCATCACCAACAATATGTTCAGGCTAATTGGCATTGAAGCATTTATGCACAGTAGTGACATAATTTGCAGAAAATATTATTGCCAAGGGGTTTAGGGAGATATTTTTGATTGCCACACATTGAATTGTGAACTTGGCTGTATTTTCCTTACATCACTGAGAATGTGAGAGGTCCATTGATGTGACTATTTTGACAAGAAGTCAAAATAAAAGAAGTCTGTAGGATGAGGGTCCATTTGGGATGTCTTTGTCCATTTGGGATGTCTTTGGGTTTTTTTGGCCTCTTGTTTTCTAGGATAGAGGCCGAATATTAATGCCATGTGCATCCAAACAAAATATTCCAACTTCCCTTCATTTATTAGGGAATGTCCTCTGAGTCCTTGAAAATGTGCTGTATGTCTTTGCTCAGTGTGAGTCTGAAAGTACTTATTTAGAGGGCCGAGCTGCTCTCTCCTTGTAATATGTCTGTCTCTGGATGGATCAGAATGCATTGTGCTGTTGAGAGAAAGACAAATATAAAATGAAGCAGTTTTTAAGTTTTTTTTATTGAGTCAAAATACCAAACAATTTCAAATAATTATTTATTATTGTGATTACATTAAATTGTGTAAAAATATATATGTAACATTATGTCAGTAATTAAATTAATAAATATTTATTTAAATAAGGAATTAAGTGATTGAGTTCAATATATATTAAAAAGTTAAGTCAACACAGTTCTACCAACTGAGTTTGTAAATAGGTAAAGCTGGATCATAAGACAAGTTTAACATCTACTGCAATGCATGACCGTGAAACGGTGTCAGAAAATAAATGTTAAATTAAAGCAAAATTGTTAAAATATAATAAAACTTGCTGCCATCAACTCAACGTTCTCCTACAGCTGCTATTCATTTTTTTCCTTTTATTCAGAAGGACAGCCTACATCAGTTTCTGTGGTTCTTTATGTGGTCTCAGTCTTTTTAAACCCCACTAAGTTGTGGCAGATGGCAGATCTGCTGGAGCTTTCTTCCTCTTAAACGGGAGTTTTTCCTTTCTACTGTCTACATGCATGCTCAGTATGAGGGTTTGCTGTAAAGTCAACAAATCCAAGCTATGATCTGCTGTCTCTGCATGCTGGTCACGGAGCAGTGAATCATGCAAGTCAATTACTGTATGTAATCTGCTGGGTTTCCTTAGATAGAATAATAAACTTGGTTGTTGATAACTAGGATGACCTGGGACATATGATTGAATTGAAATGAATTTTCTTGCAAAGTGCATAGGGATGATGTGCTGTGAATTGGTGCTATGCAAATAAACTGAATTTAATTGATTTGAAATAATTAAAAAAGGTTTATCGATACATTTGAGTGTTACAATTGTTAAAATCAGATAATCAAACAGAAACATTAAAAATATTCCAACTGAGAACATGTTGATGTAATATAACCTCATATTAAATGCTAGAAGTATTTTTTTTTACTTGGTCATTGAATTCTGGTGTATTTGGCTCTGTATTATATATATAAAGAAGAATAAAACAGCCAACTAGTATGTATTATATTTATTTAGGTACCTGTGTGGAATTCCCCTCAGTAGCTGCTAGTCTGCAAGAAGCAGAAAAATAATGACTCAGTAAAAGTTATTTATAGGGACATTGTATAAAATTTTAAATCGTTTACCCTTTGTGGTCTCTTTCTATCTCTGTCAATATTGTGTAAGAAATACACACCACAGCATTTTAAAAGAATAGAAATCAGTCGAAGAAGATGATATTTCTTATAGATTGGAATTGCACAAAATCTAGAAATAAAAACAGCCAGATTTAGCATCGTAATAACTGATCCTATTTTGGATCCTGTCAATGAAGACCTACCTGATAGTGAATGGGCAAATCTGCTGTGGATTATTGAGCATCTATGTCTAAATATGCCTTTAAAATACCCTACAGTGTAGAAGTTGTTCAAAATAAATCAAATACATAAAAATCTGTTTACCTTTTCGTGTGGACTTAGACTGACTAGCAGCTACTGAGGTCAGGTCGGCAGGAAGACCCACATATACACCGCCATAATTCCTGGGTGGAGAAAAGAGGAGGTGATTTTAGTGCAACAGCTACAGTACAGTTAATGTTAGACTTTATTTAGTGACAGTAACATTAAATATGGCATTAATGGCAGATACATTCTTCGAATTCTACTCTGAAGAACTGCCAGTCCCTTATAAAAGTTTTAAGTGATTTAATGTAAAAGACTGAAAAAGTAGAAGAACATTATTACATTGAAAAAGTATGGAGAGCATTGCATGCTTTTGTCTTTAGTTTCTATAAGTGACAAATCAGGGATGGTTTCAATGAGACATTTAAAGTAGAGTAAATGAAACAGCAATCAAATCTTTACTTTGGCCATTTAAATTAGTTTCTGAAAAAAGGATCTAATCAAAAATCACTACATTTATAAATATGATCTATCTTTAAAAAATCATGTCAATCTAAATACTGAAATGGGTCCTGTCAATGTCTGACATGTTTGTTACAGAACATCAATAAACAAATCTAAAAAAGAAAGAGTGGAAAGAAGATAGCTATTGCTTAAAGCCTGACCTGCAAGACTCCTGTTTGCAGGTTGAGATATATTTTAAAGTGGAAATCTAAATATGTGGATGATGGTGATCTGGTGAGATGAGACCTAAATTAAACTTTTTGGCCTACATGTTAGTGTTATAAACTGAAAATTAAATTGAACACATTAGGTTCACTGTGAAACACGATGATGATTGTATCATGCAATGGGAAAGCGAAGTCCAAGTAAATAGGCTGTAATGTGACAAAATAAAAGAGAACTCAGTGGGGATTTGATACCTTTGCAAGACAGATTAATAACTAAGAAATGCTTTAATAAATCCTTAAATAATGATGGGGATTCTCTGAACCACCAGTAAATCTTCAGTGTCAGAGCAAAGTGCTCTGTTAGGGACCTTAAGAGTAATCAGATCTCTGATGTATGATGGAGCTTGATTAGTGAGGGCTTTATATGTCAGAAGAAGAATCTATTCTAAATTTGACAAGGAGCCAATGGAAGGATGTTAAAATAGGGGAGATATATCTTTTTTAAGTTCCATTAGAAATTTTACTGCACCCTTTTGGACCAACTAAAAACTTTTGATTGCATTTTGCAAACTTCCTTCTAAAAAGGAGTTACAATAGTCTTGAAGCCTTGAAGTAGCAAATGTATGGGTTCGTTTTTCAGCATCAGTCCTAGAGAGAATATTTCTAATTTTTGGTCTATTCCTAGGGTGAAGGAAGAAAATCTAAAAGACCTGTTTTATATGGTAATTGAAAGACATATCCTGATCGAAAATAACACCAAGGTTCTTTACATTCTTACCAGAGGCCAATTTGATGCTATCCAGTTTAAGGGGTTGACTAAGCAGTTTCTTTATTAAAGGTTCTGGTCCAAAGAGAACAACTTCTGTCTATTCAGAGTTCAAAAGCAGAAATTCATCCACATTTTTATGTTTTCTAGACATGCCTTTAATACCTGTGGTACTCCACAAGTAACCTTACAATACGGAGAAGATTTGTCATTTAGATGAACAAACTGGGATCCATTAGACAAATATGATTTAAACCAGTATAGTGCTTTTCCCTTGATCCCTACAATGCGTTCGAGCCTTTCTATGACGAAATTGTGATCGACTGTTTCAAAAGCAGCACTGAGATCTAACAGCACTAGAATAGACACGAGTCTGTTGTCTGAGGCTGGGAGAATATCATTTGTGACTTTACGGAGAGCAGTCTCAGTTCTATGATGAGCTCTGAAACCTGACTGAAATTGTTCAAATAAGTCATTATTCCTCAAATGCTCTTTCAGTAAATGACCAAAAAGTTTTTCAAATATTTTAGATATAAAAGGAAGATTTGATATGGGTCTGTAATTTCTTATGTTTTCTTGATCAAAAGAAAGTTTTTTAAGTAAGGGTTTTATTACAGATACCTTAAGTGTCACGCTGGGTTTTAATGACTCGAGCAGAGGTGGAGTTGAGTGATAATAAATTTATTGAGGGATTGATTATAAACAGAACACGAAAGGAATCACACAGGGAACAACAGACAACGGAACAAAGCGGGATGGGAACTAAAGGCGCGGAGGCGGAACTAAAAATAACAACAAGCAGGGAAACAATAACGTCGGAACCAAATGTAACAAACACAAAGACAATAAATAAATAAACAAACACCAACACGGGAAACAAGAACTAAACCAACTGAATACCAAACAATAAACAATAACGATCAAGGGGGGAGGTACACAGGAGACAATTTCTAGGACGCACAACACGGAAGGAGACAAAGGAACCGAGGTGATGAGCCAGGACTACGAGCTAGTGCAAGAGACTCACCAGAAACACAGGGACTGAGGAACTGAGGAGACAGGCGAGGGACATCAGAGGAGGGACAAGGAAGGACAACAGGAAATAACCAGGGGTAGATGAATGCAGGCACGGCTAGGAGTAATGGGAAA
>JAVLVB010000487.1:162238-215960 GCA_032876305.1 Orestias chungarensis | reverse complement strand
CATGTGGCTTAAATAGTGAGGGACCGGGGTGTGATTGGTGGAGAAGATAAGTGAATTATAGAAGACAGCTGTGAATGAAGGCGGAGTGACGAGACACAGGGAGGAAACGGAACCAAACAAAACACACATCATGACATTAAGAGCCTCTGGTACATAGCCATTCACTAATGACAAATTAATTATATCCTAAATGGGGGTAATAATAATAGGAAATACTTCTTTAAACACATTGGATCCAACATAGAAGTTGAAGGCTTAGATGGAGAGAATATTTTTAAAAGCTCAGAAACCTGAACTGGAACAAAACACTTCAAACAAAGATCAGGCTCCAGAGCCATATTCAATGCCTACTCGCTTACTGAGGTAGTAGTTATGTTTGGGAGGACGCCATCAATTTTAGTTTTAATAGATTCAATTTTATCAATAAAGAATTCCATAAAGTCATTACAGCTAACAGCTGGAGGAATGGATGGCACAACAGAGTTTTCATTTCTCTTAGGTTTGGAAACTGTATTAAAAAGAAACCGAGAATTGTTCCTTATTTTCCTCCATTAATAATATAAAATATACAGATCTAGCTTGGTGAAGGGTCCTTTTATACAGAAGCATACTGTGTTTCAAGGAAAACTAGGACTCCTCTAAAAGTGAAGACAACCATTTGCTCTCCAATTTCCTGGTGTTTCCCTTCAAGGTACGAGGTTCTGAATTAAATGAGGGAGCCAACCTCCTACGCATAATCAGTTTATTTTTTATGGGGGCTACGTTGTCTGATAAAACACGCAATAAGGATGTAGTCTTATGAACAACAGCATCAGTTTGTGTAGGGCATGAAATTAATTTGCAGCCATCCACTGCGTTTCTCTGAGATACTGAAGAAATTAAAGGTGGAATGGATTCTTTAAAAGTTATAACAGCATTGTCTGAGAGACACCTACTATAAAAAAAAAATTCTTTCAGATTTTGAGTACTAAGTAAAAAAGAAGTCAAAAGTCATCAAAAAATGGTAAGAAAGGAGAGAGTTATGAGGCAGTACTGTAAGTTTTTCACATTCAATACCTTAAGTCCACTCAAGGTCTTAAGTGTGACCAAGAGAGTGGGTAGGTGTCTGGTGAAGCCAATTAATTCTTGATTCTTTATTTATTTATTTTGTAATTGTTGTTATTGTTCTTGCACAAGACCGACTGTTTCGGAGACGTGCACAACAACAAACAAAAAATCATTAACAAAATACCTTCTTTTTTCATCTTCTGCCAAGGGATCTTCTGTCCTAATTGAGAGAAGAATCACAGGTCAGATCAGCTCTGAGAAACATGCAAGGTGTCGAGAACAGACAGCAACTGGGTTCAGAGGTGTGATGTTCTAGCTTCAGAAAATTTAAGTTGAGCTGCAGGGAATACTGATCATTCCCCCGGTGGCGGCGACTGTCAATGAGGCATGCAGAATTGGCAATCATCATTTCAGTCAAGGTTTTTGAACAACCTGCTTCCAGCTCGTTTATGGAGCAAACACGAAGCTGGACGAGGCAAAAAAAAACACTCAAAACAGCAAGGAATATATGTCAGTGTAGAGACTGTACTGCTCAGAGTATATATTCTTGTCAAAGGGAAATCCTAATGCGTGCCTGCGTCTTTTATTGTTAAACAGAACTAAGAGTAGGGACTCAAGTAGACTGTTGGGATTCTACCGCCTAGTGGGTCCCTGAAGGCTTGGTAACACATGCTTACTCTGCTTGATTGCCAAAACAATAGATAGAATCATGTTAAGGGTAACACCTTTCAAAATCGTTTTGACGTGAGTACTAGTAGATAGAGAAAATTTTCTATTTCTGTGGCACTTGTAGTCCATGTGCTCTTTTTATTTGTGATATTTTCATGCAGAGTTCAGTTTTAGGAAGCTTTGATTAGCTTCGATGAGTCAGCACACTTCAGTCAACTCTCAAGGGTCCTAAACTGGCTGCTCAGATGGCTACCAAGAAGCATAGATGCTGACAGAGTATATAGGGTACACAAACACACATACATAAAACACACAGAAGTGCTTGTTACAATTAAAAAAAAGTTTTTTATTGGAAATCTAAATCCTGACAAGATCAATGGATGTAATCATGTATTTCGTCAATGTGTATGAGCCAGAGCACAAGCTTTTTGAAGCCCAGCAAGGCTATTTTGTTCTGAGAACATGTATTCCCAAAAGAAAAAGGCTAAAAGAAATTATTCAAGTATATCTATTATAACTTATTCTGTTTTAGAACTGCCGATTTTGTTCTCTTTTGAGGAAAGTGTTAGTGGAAAAAAATACTAATAATAGTAAAAGCCTCAAAGCTGGAAAAACAGCAATAGCTTCTTAGCTAAGATATTTTCTAAAGGTACGAAATTTTATTTTGCTAAAGAATCTCCCCCACAAACATTAAAGCCTAAAACATCAATTTACAGTAGTGTTTCTTTTTGTTCTAGATTGTTACGCAGTGTTTACTTTCATCCTGTGTTTTATTTGTTCACTAATATTCTCTGGCAAACACTGAGATCTTTACAGAACCATTGGATTTATAATAACATTACCTCAATCACAATTGAACTCTATATTTTAGTTAGTTGACTTCTAAAAGCCATGTATTAATTAATCTCAGATTAATCCGAATAAAGGGGATTGAATTCAAATGTAAGATACACTTTCAGATATTTATAGAGTTTTCGAAAACCACAATTTACCTCATGTTTCACAAATATTGCACTACATGTTATTGATGTACACGTACATGTATATGTATATATTAAAGTCAATTTTTGTAATTAACTAAATGTAAGAAACTTTTAAACTACAGCTATAAAACAATTGCTTCTCTTTCTAAAATAACGCAGCCGGAAACTTGACTTTCAAAGACGCCAAGTGACATAAATGGATGTGGCCTAAAGGTCACTGACAAAAGCTGCATGAATGCTTTAAAAGACTGATGTACTTACACATCTTTGGAGGCTTCTTCTGGCCCTGAGAACAGAAAAAAGGACAAGGATTTAATTTAGTTTGGCGCCTCAGATCTATCAATTTGTTTGTATCTTTTAATTTCCGTCTTTATGATCACTAGATCAGGGATGAATAACAACATTTTTACTTGCTTCCAAGAGACTCACTTCATTAAAGAAGACTGTAAACTTTTTTATGACTTCAGTTAAAAGGCTTGGAAAAGCCATTTTTTACCGCTGATGTTTGGATTGTTTTAATCTGGAGAAACCTTTATCACTCTCATTAACAGACCAATAGCAAACAACAAAAATCATTAAAGCTATCTGATGTCTCCCTTGAGCGGCTGACCGTCATCTAATGGTTACAGCAAGCAGGATGAGGACGTCACTAAATATAATAATGCCAACTAACGTTACTAATGTGAAAAATTTCAAAATTACACAAACAAATAGATGTCAAAGATTTATCTACCACCACGAAATTTCACAAGGCTTACAACTTTTAATAGAGTGATAAAATTGAGGTTGTGGATTCAGGCTTTAATTATTATAAAACACTTAAGATATTTGCTAAAATTAGTTAAGTGTTTTTTGTGAAAGTTGTCATAAACCAAAATTATTCTTCCACATTTAGATGTTCCTTTGTTTCCTTTCTGAATAGACCCATAGAAGGAAATTATACTGGCATTAACTATATACACTTTCACTCTAATAAAGATTCTCAGGGTTTTTCAAAAGCTCCTAGATGGAGACACCTTTTAAATGTATCTGATCATTTTGTTTTTCTTTCCATTTAAAAAATTCAAGATCAGTGCCTTTAAGTTCAGCTGTCTTTTTTTAAATGGTATCACAACTACAGACATTGCTTTCATTACCTATATATTCCTTCTTCTTTTTTTTTTTCATAGAAAGTACCCCTAGCTCAGTATTTCTGTGCTTTGTTTTTTTCTATGTGTGTCTCCTCCAGTCTTGTGGTCAGCTCAGAAAACTGCAAATAGTGAGCTGAGGTCTGGAGTGTTGTTCTTGTTAAACGTGAGTTGTTGTTCACCACTGTTTCCACATCAATGAACATTTTACCAATTGGTACCAAGCATTCAACCTAATATTGCTGTATTGTATAAAAACCGGAACTGAATTGAACTGCATGCAATTGAATCCGAATCAACGGGCAGGATAGGTGAGTTTGTGTTACTTGGCAAAATACAATTAAACATAATTTAATTTAAAGCTTTAACATTGTTTTTGATCTTCAGGATAGTATTTTGAAGTAATTAAAATTGTAATATTTTGATTGCAATAGTTGTGCTACTCATATAGTTTAAAATGCAGATTTGTTTTTTCCACACTACACCATTTTAATCTCAACGGTCACCAAAAAACCATAAATCCAGCACAAGTAGCCTCAGTTCCAATAAGAAAAGATCAATGCTGTCTAACTTCTTAATCATGTGACAAGAATTAGTTATTTTCTTATGTACATGTCTAATGTAATTTCCCCCTTCTATGTGCTAATCCATTTAACAATACAGTGTGGAAAGAAATGCATATTACTGTTCTTCAGTCAAACTTCATAGGTGCATCTGCATTATTTAAGCTTGCAACATCAAACAAAGATGCGATCATAGAAAACGAAGAACTATACAGACAAACAGAGAATACTATCTATGCAGAGATCTAGGGAGGATTTTGTCTGCCAAAGCGACACAGAGGCCTTTTCAGTGCGATCAACAAAAGCTCATTCATATCCAAGGCTGCGCATCTGCATGCACAAGACTTGGGCTGAACAATGTGACATATAGTGTGGTCAGTTGAGTGAACTCCATAAGACCTAGGCTTGAATTCATGATGTTCTTGTCTGACTTGACTTCGAGACTTGTAGAATTACTTGAGCAGCGGTTAAGACTTGGATTTCCCCAAAATAAAAAAGTAAAAATAGTAAAATTTATTCTAAATAGTTAGCACATAAATATTAAGTATGCTGATTTTATTTTTTTAAGAATTAAAAGTGCACTAAAGACAAAATTCTGCTCAGTAAGTATTTAAGGTAATGGCATCACAAATATAAGAAAAAGACCTAAATTTTACTGTATAACCTTTAATAGTAACTGATAAATCTTTAATAACTCAGTTCAAAGGGGACATTTATGCATTGCATAGATTAATTACACAAAAAGACATTTAGTTTAAAAGTTTATTAAATGGGTAATCTCATAAAAAGTTACACGGATTTATGACCAATACAATACCAATAAAGTCAGAAACTACAAGCTATGGTCCAAACAGGGCCAAACTAAATTTTGGATTGCTTCAAATTTAACACTAAAAACAGTGTCCTTTGACTCAGGCCTGGTGTCAGCTGGCGTGGACAAATAAGAGCAGCTGCAAGTCCCAATTTATCAGAGTGACAAGATGACACACGTCCTTGACAGTCTTCTGATTGCTGACCTTTGAGACTGAGCCAATAAAAAAATGGATAAGGCCAACTGCACACGGACAAAGAAGATAATCCGGACCACCGAGGACAAAACAGGTACCATCCACAGGGAGCTACTTAGATGTTGTTTATAGGTTGAGACACCTCAGACTTGATCACATTTGGACCAGCAGCAGGCATTGGCTGTGTTAATATGCCTGGCAAGCACTGATTAGGTACCCGCAGGCACATCCAAGCATTTACACCAGCACCAAAACACCCATTATGCTGATTTAATGGGCAGAGGTGCTGGTGAGGTAATTCTTCAGCTACTTCGAAATAATTATTACCAAGACAGGACTCGATGGTGTGTTCGTTTGCGGGTGTCTGTGAGAGCCTGGAGAGTTTTTCAAACAGGTATAATTCAAAACAGGCTTGGTGTCGGTCTGATCCACATGGGCGAGATGTGTTCGCTGTAGATAAATACGACATGGCTGAGGGTCAGAAAACAATTTGATAACAAAACTATCCAGTTCAAGTGTGTCCCTCAGGTTTTGTGAAGGAAAGTCAGCCGTTGATTTTCTGTGTTAGTGATGCCTGCATACAGGACACACTAGGTCTATGAGGTGGGGAGGCAAGGATGAGTGAATGTCAGTTTCCCCTTTTTGAGGCAAGACGACAGAAAAACACACAAACTAAAAAGAACTCCCAGATTTTGTAACTGTGTCAAAGTCATCTTTTTAAAGATGCACAAGCATCAGCCAACTCAGATGTCTTAGATTAGGGAGATCTGTCAAACTGGTCTCAGCATCTGTGTCTAGTGGATTATTACTGTGGTTCAAATTAAAGCAAAAAAAGATTATGATATAGGAGGGAGGGTGAATTCATGAATGAAATCAAGTAACCATGAGCCACCAGCATGCTCCCATAAAAATGCACTCCTGGCATACTTCGTTTACTTTCCCCCTTTAGTGAGGACACAACGTAAGCCTCTCACTCACTACCGCTCATCACACCGCTGGCTGACACAATCCACTCATATATTCATGAAACACTCACCCCCTTCTGAGGTGCTGGTGGCTGAGGAATTGCCACAACCCATTTTGCATCGATGCAGCCACCGTCTAGGCAGAGCAGAAATGTTCACTGACAGGAAGGGTGAAGGGGAAAGGAGAGAAACCTGCAACACAATGATGGAAGGCAAGGAAGAGACTTGGGGGAACTGACAACGTAGGGAAGGTCAAAGAAATGGCTCTGAGGGATCCCCTTTGATCGTGCGGCTGAGTCTTTCCCCTGTCTGCCCTGCAAGGCTATGGAGAGCTTGGCTTGATGTGCACGAACTGAGACGCTTTTATATATGCACACACCGAGAGGGAGAGGATGAGAGAGAGAGAGAGAGAGAGAGAAAAGATGGAGAGAAAAGATGCTTTCCCCGTCACATGATTTGCTCTTTTTCTCCACATTGACATGGTTGCCCGGGAAACCAGGGTAAAGAAGACTGAGGGTGGATTGTGACATTAACCAATGGGGAGCGTCAGTTTTACATGAAGGTGTAAAAAAAATTGACTGTATTAAAGGGCATCAATATATCCGCCTGTGGGAGAGAAATACTGTAAAATTGCCAAATTGCTCGTGTGTGATGAAAACAGAGGACCTCTGTAATGTTTTCTATGGGTGAGGTTTGCAGCTAAAGCTTACTCCTCTGGGCAAACAAAGGGAAATCTTAGAACAGATGAATGCCACACACTGGCACAAGTGCCACACCAGGGCCAAATTGTGGTCCCCAGCTATTCTCACTGTATTGTATGTTTTAGCTTAGTGTTACTCATGCTTTTGGGAATTTTTAGACACAGTTTATTGTTTGTTTGTTTTTTATTGATTTTATTGTAATTCTTGAATGAATTAATCATGTTTCATTGAATTATAAAACTTTTTTTTCGCCTTTTTTATTTGTTTTTTCCACTTATTTTAACGAAACCTTTTTTAACTTTCGTAGGTGTCTTCAACATGTCCACTCAGTTGGAAAGTATGCCATCAAACTTTAAAATGCATATGGTTTAAATCCAAATAATAAAAAAATTAAAAAAAACTTAATTGAAAGATGATAAATTGCATGTATGATATATCCTTAAGTCTTTATTTATGCTACTTTTTTTTACTTGTAAAGATAGAAGAACTTGCAGGTTGAAGTGGCATTTGAGCAAAAATGCTATCAAAAATAAACAAACAACATTAACATTTTATTTATAGATATATTAATGATCATTTTGTTAGTAATGAACTGGGGGCAGGGGTTCCATTTTTCTTTCTGAAAAAACTAGCAGAAACTGGAACATGGAGTATTTGCTAGTCTTGGTTTACTACCTAAAATCTGTACAATTTTGTTTTTTTGTCAAGTTGCTAAAAAAAGTGCTTTGATCTTTGTTCCTCTAATTAGCTGTTACAAATACTGTCTTTTAAAATTTCAGTTTAAACCCTAAACACCCTGTTTTTGGCGCCCCTGCACTGGCTCCCCATTCATTTTAGAGTTCATTTTAAAGTTTCAGTTTTAGTTCTCAAGGCTCTTAATGGACAGGCGTCTGCCTACATCAGTGAGCTTCTCCAGTACCAGTCAGCCTGCATGTCCCTCAGGTCCTTTAAACGCAGCTCGTTTAAATGTACCACGATCTCACCTGAAACAGAAAGGTGATAGGGCCTTTGCTGTGGCTGCTCCCTGACTCTGGAACCAGTTACCCTAAGACATCTGATATGCCTCCATGTTAATCCAGATTAAAAACTCTCCTATATTCATTAGCTCTCCCAGTCGTTTATCATTTCGGGTGTCTCTGTGTTTTAAGTCAATATTTGTGATTTGTTCCTTGCCAATGTGTGCTCTTTTATTAATATTCTATCTTCCTCTGAACAGGAATTTGGTCAGCAATTTCACTGTTTTAAACTTGCTCTATAAATAAATTTTACTTACTTACTAAACTATCTCTTTAAAAAAAGGTACATTTGGCAATGAACCACAAACTTTGAAATCTTTAAATAGATCCATCTGGTTAAGCTTATTAACTCAACGTATTGATAATGTGAGCAGGGTTTTATAAACGTTATTAATTAATGGCACTGACTCTCCTAACTTAATCCTTTAAATGTAAGACTTTTTGTGTTGCTGACCCAACTTTCAATCACACAAACCTCCTATTGGACCCCCTCAAAATCTAGATAAAATTCTGATGTGAAATTCAGACCATTTCGGATACACATCATAGTAGGACTGTTTCAATCAAAACATTTCACTTTGATGTGACCAAATAATCCTTAATACTGGATCCTGGTTACAGAAGGACTTGGATTTCTTGAACGTTTTGGGGGGTTTTTTCATGCGAAAAATTTATATTTCTGGAGTTTTCACTTTCTTCCTCTCTACATCTAGTAGAGGTTTGATCTTTGTGAAACAGTTAAGTGACAATAATCCCATACATCTTCATGGTGCCCAAGGAAATAAATTGAATAAGTCTAAATGGTCACCCCTAAAATATCCCCCTTATTTTAATATTCTTTTTTTACTGGATCTCCCGGAAAAGGTATTACAACACCGAGCATCCATAATTCAAAGCAGACTTAGTGGTGCCTTCAAGTTTAACAAGTTAATATAGTTACAGTGGAGATGCATTGTCTAATTTAGATTCACTTTTTGGCCAAATAAGTAAAACATGTCCACTGGCAAAGAATGCATTTTGGTTATATGGTGCTTTTCTAATCAAACTGACCACTCAAAGCACACTACAGCCACATCCCCAAGCAATACATACATCAGTAGGCAAATTGGGGTTAAGTGCCTTGCCCAAGGGTCATATGGCCATGTGACAGCTGGAATTGAACCTGCAAACTGCCTCATTGCAAGACAACTTACTCTACCCACTGTGACACAGCCACCCCAGAAGAAAGAAGGTTTTGTTGTTTTTTTTGGCTGCCTGGGGAGCGTGATGACCTGGTTCAGACTATCCCCACGCAGCACAGTAAGCCACTATTTTAACTCTGTGTTGTGGGTATTTTAATGTTCTTTTTTTCTCTCCAAACAGCCAAAAGCTAAGAATATTTCTTTGAACTTTTCAAGTAAACAGAAACAAGAAAGAGTGTTCAGCTGTTGGATGTCTGGGGAATCAGATAAAATAGTAAAGATATCAGAAGCATCCAGATAGATGCACTGAAGGGTCATCCTCTTACTAGCTTAATCTAAGTTTATAACCCTCTGGCTTGGACGAAGCCATGGAGAAGGTGGAATCTCAGGTGGCTGGGGTTTGATATGGTTCTATAAGACTGTATGTTGGCCTTGGTCAGGCCACCAGGCTGCTGCACCTCTATTTCTGAAAACATCAACATAAGTTTGAACTTATCTGCACTGTGCTAGCTTCATTTTACTGGCTCACTTTTCTTTTTTAGAATGGATTTTAAAATCCTTATTGGTGATCTATGAGACACTAAGTTGACCATCTCCAGTGTATCAGTCCACAGCTTTAGGTAGATCTGTAGAGAAGATCTATAATTTGTTGATAAACCATGTCTTTGTGATACAGAAAAAAACAAACAGCACTGCAGAGCATGAAGGGGAAAAAAAAGGAAACATAGGCACATGAAATGGGAACATAACTCAATTTCCTTTTTGGAAATTGCGCATGCAGTGCTGCACAAATTGCAGTCCTGTCTTTCTACACCTCCTGGCGTTCCATGGTATTGTGGCAAATTTTGGATGGGAAGACTTATACCTATCTTTCAATAATGGTGTTCTTACAAAATAGGTAGATTCACTGAGCACATGATTAAAGTTTCCCAGTAAAAAGATTTTTCCACCTGGTCTTTGGATCTATGTTGTTTCTCTAGTGCTACCTTTGAAATAAATGCTCATATGATCATCTGTCAGTAGATTTGGACTCATGCTATACATTATGAATAAATCTGTGTATCATTCGTTCTTTCTTTTTTCGGTTGTCAATTAAAAATTAAAAAAAGACGAAATGCCATTTTATTTTTTTGTTATTTAATCTAACACGAAAAACAACAAAATGCCTGGTGTTTCATATTTCAATTTGAATTCAAAATCGTTTCATATGACCTCCCATTTTTCAGGTTATGTTTTTGGAACTGGACGACTTTGGTAATGAATGCCAAAGTGTACTTTGGTGAATTTTCATTCAATAAATACATAACAAAATAGTCAGTACTTTATAGCAGTAATTAATTTCCACACTGCAAGTCTCATTTAGTCAAAACTATGCCATTTAATTTGGATACTGTTCAGGTGCAATAATTCAGCCGAGGTGAATGAAGAGAACCAAGCGAATCTTTAAAGCATTGATATGATTCTTTAAAAACTCACTCTTGGAGACTCTAGCTAGTGTTGGGCATTCTAGTATATTTTTGTAGTTCATAATTAATCACAATAATAGTGGTTGTAGTATGGTCAAGAGGAGATGGCTTATGCATACTTTCAGATTAACTTACACACAGCTGGATCTAAAAAGCCATAACTTGTTTTCCTTGAAATGTAAGTTTCCTTATGTTGTTGCACCATACGAAATCTCTGCATAGTGCTATGAAGCTCTGCCATTTTATTGATTGGCCTAGTTTTTAAACATGGTCGTACAGAACAGTACAGTGTTATGAAAAATGCTAACGAAAGAAGTGCAATTAAATAAAACAATATCACTGGGGTTAACATGAGGTATGTGATAAACTCTTGTAATTCCGGTGTGAACCACAACGAGGCGCTGTTATTATATGTGTACCGTTTCTTCTTTTAATAAATGACTACATTAACCCATAGTATTTTAACTTTGAACTTTAAATCGAAATAAGTACAACAATGGAAGAAAAAAAAATCAGTAGTAGTACAGCCAACCCTCTGCGTCTCCGCGTGGAGACTTCTGGGAAACAGAGTTCTCCGTCTTGGTTTTTCCAGCCCCCTCATTCCTGTCTCCTGGTACTGCTAACAAGATGCCGGCCGTACATCACAAACTGCTGCTGGAGGACGCTTTACCGGACAGTCCTCAGGTAGGCCTGTGTGTGTATTTGTTTCCTTCTTCTTTTTCTTTGGTGTGAAGGTGCAGTTATCTCGTTTGGTGTGTTACGAGCGCGGAGGTTAGCTAGAGCTTAGCCAGCTTTAAGCACCACTGTGGGCTGCTTCCACTGGTCGACGGTGAAAGCTTTCAGTTGACACATTATCACTGTGTGTTTCCCCGCGTTTAGAGAACAGAAAATCATTTCAGTGCAAACCCTGCTTCCTCTATAAATATCACATGTTTGTGTGCGTGTATCGTTTTACCTACGCTGTCTCTCTCCTAAACCTCCCAGTGTTGTATTTCTGTATATTGTTTACATCCCAAAGCTTTTTCTCTAAAAAACATAGCTCAGCCTGAGTTCTTGTCCTTGTATTGGTTTGTTTTCCTCTGTCATTTTGAGAGCCTGCAGCAGAGCCAGGTGTGGCCTGATTCACAGGGTGTGGGAAAGGTTCCTTCAGTGTCAGCAGCTGAGTCACTGACTGATACTGCTAGGTTTGCTGGATTTCAGTGCAAAACACAAAAAAGACATGTGAGTTCTGTCATATGTTCCCTCAGACAGTACTGTCACCTCCATTAACATATATATATATATATATATATATATATATATATATATATATATATATATATATATATTATCTTTTACTATGGTATGACTTCTCTTTCTTTGAGTTCCAAAAGTCAGCTTTCGTGAAGCGTAAACACGCCCAACCCTTTTGGGCGTGCTTCTTTCTGCTCTCTTCTTAGTTTGCATAGGCAGCCCGCAGGAAAATCGTTTTTGTCTTTCATTTCGCCTCACATCAGCTGGTTAGTATCTCCTTACGTAATAAGCGTCCTTAATTCAGCCTCTATTCTCTTCTTTATCCTCTAGCAAGGCCTTGCAGGTGCACTTAAACATTCTCACACTTATACAAATAAAATCTAAAAAGTGTGGCATGCGTTTGTGTTCGGCCTCATTTATATCCTACTCCTACATACAATTCTGTGTAATATTCTAACGCACAACATGATTGAATAAACAAAAACGAAGATAGAAAGCTAACAATGCTCAATAGCATTAAACACCTTATAAAACATGGTGGTGGTGGCATCATGCTTTGGGGGATGACCTGTTTCCGCAGTTGCAAGGAAGCTTGTCACAGATTATGAGAGGATGAATCCAATGATTGGACGCATCTATGTGCTAGAATGATGTTGGTAAGACTTAAAAATGTTGTCGCTGTTAACACTTTCTCCCCAATCCACTGTCCACCATTTTTTGATTTTTATTATTTTGTGTTAAATAAAATAAATTTTTAGATTAAAAATGTCTTTGATGGCTGATACAATCAATGTTTTAGGCTGAAAGAGAAAAATTAGATTTAAAGGAACATTATTTTTTTTGTTACAATCTTTTGTTACTATAGTGTATTTTTTTCCCATATTAAATTGAGGATATCTGATTATGTAAGTCCTGAGTGGCATTTCTTTTGAAAATATTTCCTGACATTTCCTTATCTTCTCTTGAAATTCAGATGTTGAATGTAATCCTTTCCCTTCTGTAAAACATGTAAAGAGATGCTGAATCATGCAGACGTCTCTTTGCGTTCTCCCACAGACCCGCTCCTTGCTGAGTGTGTTCGAGGAAGATGCGGGGAATCTCACAGAGTACACCAACCAGCTGCTGCAGGCCATGCAACGGGTGTTTGGAGCTCAGGTACTGAAACACAACAGTTCTCACAGATGTTTAAAACCAAAAAACAGTGTCATGTTGAATGTGTTCAGATATTTAACTAAAGTTTCTGCACTATTTTTCCAGAAAAGTTTCTCTGCCGCAGTCGCATGTGGTTTAACCTGCGACCATTTTGTTCCTCAAATAACTCATACAAACTTTGATATATCTTTTTATCCCTTCATTTCTTTAATTCCTTTATGATGCGCAAGGGAAGCTACACACACAGAGATCTCTTGCAATTAACCTTTCATAATAAGTAATCGTCCTCCCGTCTTTTCAGAGTGAAATGGGACTGGCCACAGAGCAGCTTTCACAGCAGCTTCTCGACTATGAAAAGAAAGTAAGTAAACATAATAAACGGTACATCCATAAATTCATTGGTTTTTGTTTGACGAAATATTAATCAGCTAAACCACGGGAAAACTAAAACAACAACCCGAATAAAAGTCTCTTAAGCTGGGGACACGCTATAGGACTCGGGACTAGGCTATATATATATATATATATATATATATATATATATATATATACACACATACACACACTACTCACAAAAAGTTAGGGATATTTGGTTGTCAGGTTGAATTTCAGGATGAGCCCAAAATGCATTGGAACCTTAACAGGTGAACCTAATGTGACCTTCTCTAAGCTTTTGAATGCAACTGTCCAACTGTTAAAGGTTTCAGTACGAGGAGCTTAACGGCAAAAGTCACAACAGGTGTTTGATCCTTGAATCGACCAATAAATGTCCTGGTTCAATTACAGCTGGTGTTTAAACAGTCATCCTCATCAGGCTGTTCACATTGTGACCTCATGAGACCCTGACGACACCTAACAATGGATCAACAGTACCTGGCCATTGCAATGCTTCAAACAGGACGTTCTCAGACGGACGTGGCCACTGAGGTCAGAGTGTCATTAGCAGGTTGCAACAGAGATACAGAGAGACTGGAAGAAGTGGAGGTCCTTTGACCACATCCCATGCTGATGAACACTACATTGTGAACAATGCCTTGAGAAACCGGATGATGACCTTCCAACTCGCCAGCCGGCAGCTCTTCCGTGCGGACTGCAACCAGCTCTCCGGGAAAGCCCGCGGGGGCGGACTATGCGTCTATATCAACAAAGGTTGGTGCACAAACTGCGTGTTAGAAAACAGACACTGCTCCGAAGCGACAGAACAGCTGACTGTGAAGTGCAGACCTCACTATCTGCCTCGGGAGTTTACGGCCGAGTTCGTTATTACTGTTTACATAGCGCCGGATGCTACTGCTAACATCGCGCTGAAGGAGCTACATGACAACATCAGCTCGCTTCAGAACAAGCACCCAGAGGCTTTCTACGTGGCAGCGGGGGATTTTAACCACGTAGAACTGACGAACTGCCTGCCGAAGTTTAAACAGCATGTGAACATTCCAACACGTGGAAATAACACGCTGGACCGTGTTTACACGAACCTAACAGACGCATACAGAGCCTTCCCCCGCCCCCACCTCGGGCTCTCCGATCACATCTCCGTCATGCTGGTGCCTGCATATCATCCCCCGCTGCGACGCTCCAGACCCACACAGAGGACCATCACTGTGTGGCCCAGTGACGCCGACGCCGTGCTGCATGACTGCTTCAGCTGCACAGACTGGCAGGTCTTCAGGGAGGCTGCTGAGTGTGAGGGGGAGCTGGACCTGGAGGACTACACATGCTGTTCTCGGGTACATCAGCAAGTGTGTGGAGGATGTCACCACCACCAAGACTGTGACTTGCCACCCGAACCAGAAACCCTGGCTGAATGCAGAGGTACGTTCTCTGCTGAAAGCCAGGGATGCTGCGTTTAGGTCTGGTGACTCACAAGAGCTCAGGAGGGCAAGAAGAGAGCTGACTGCACGAGTTAAGAGAGCAAAAGCTGCATATGCTCAGAAAATCCAGGGACAGTAGTCCTCCCAGGATCCACAGAGCATGTGGAAGGGCATCAACTGCATTACAGACTACAAACCTAAAACTGCACAATGCCCTAAAGACCCCTCCCTGCCTGAGGCTCTCAACCAATTCTAAGCCCGGTTTGAGAACCCTGACACCCTCCCCAGCACCAGAATCACAACTTCACCAGGAGAAGAGCCCCTCAGTGTGACTCTATTACTATTACTATTTTATTATATTATTTAAAATTGCTATCAGGGTGTAAACTGGACCGTGGGATTAGAATTTCGTCCCACCTCATGTACCACATGTGTTGTGATGAAAAAATAAAATTCCTTGATGAATGCCACTAAACTCCAGGCACGTTTAAGGGAGGTGGGAGACACCCAAGTGTCACGTCAGACCATTCAAAACCGTTTACATCATAGTGGTCTGGGTGCTGGACGACCTGCAAGGGTTCCTGACCACACCAGCAGGCACAGGCGTCATCATCTTGCATGGGCCAGGGAGCATTTACGCTGGACGAGGGACCAGTGGGCCTCAGTGCTGTTCTCTGATGAAAGTCGATTCACGTTGTGCAGAAATGATGGCCGCCATCGATGTTGGAGACGTCAAGGAGAGCGCTATGCATCAGCCACTGTTGTCACCAGACAAGCTTTTGGTGGTGGCTTGTGTCACAGTGTGGGCAGGTGTGTCCAGTCTGTATAGAACTGCCCTACACTTTGTGAATGGTACAGTGACATGCCCATACTACCTGAATAACATAATCCAGTGATTGTGCCCCTACATGAACAACACAGGCCTAATTTCATCTTCATGGACGACAATGTTCCAGCTCATCGGGGTCGCATCATCAGGGAACGGCTGTTGGAGACTGGTGTACCTCAAATGGAGTGCCCTGCACTTTCTCCAGACCTGAATCCCATTGAAAACCTGTGGGATCAACTGAGTGGCCGTGTAGAGAATCAAAACTCTGCACCCCAAAACCTCAATGACCTGAGGGCTCCCCTTCAAGAAGAGTGGGATGCCCTGCCTCAGGAGACAATATTTCAACTTGTGAACAGCATGAGACGTCGCTATCAGGCTGTAATTGATCCGCAAGGGCACATGACGAGTTATTGAGACGTTGACATTTTTTGTTGTGGTGTACACACCACTGTTGTTAACTTTAGTTTCAACAAATAGTTTGAGATGAGAAAATCACCAGTGCATCCTTCTACTTAAATTTCCTACTTTCGTTCTTAGATATCACTGTAGCGGGAACTTTTTACATTTTCCGCAAATTTCCACTGAAATCCAAATATCCCTAACTTTTTTGTGAGGTATGTATGTATGTATGTATGTATGTACGTAGGTACATTTTTATGTCTTTTTTTATGTCTTATAAGTGTGAAAATGTTTAAGTGCACCTGCAAGGCCTTGCTAGAAGTTAAAGAAGAGAATAGAGGCTGAATTAAGAACTCTTTATTACGTAAGGAGATCCTAACTAGCTGCTGTGAGGCGGAATGAAAGACGAAGAGGATTTTCCTGCCGGATGCCTATGCAAAGTAAGAAGAATCAAGTCTGAGCGAAGTCATTTTAGCAAACGGGTGCAGCAAGGAAATGCAAGGAGAGCAGAAATGAGCACGCCCAAAAGGGTTGGGTGTGTTTACACTTCACGGCAGCTGACTTTTGGAACTCAAAGAAAGAGAAGTCATACCATAGAAAAAGGTAATAAAAGTCAGCCCTGTCTGGACAGCCTTTTAGGTTTAGTCCTATTTATAGTGAGGGAAACTTTAAAAAAAAGAGGGGAATATATATATATATATATATATATATATATATATATATATATATATATATATATATATATTAGCAAAGAAAATATTATGTTCTGAGACACAAGTGTTTGAGGTTTAGTAACGTTTTGGATTACCAGAGATAAAAAGTTTTTTTCCTAATAATTGTGCACACAGTGTATGATTAAAAACCTGTTGCATTTCAGACAGAAGCACGCCACCATGACCCGGTGTCATCTCGCGTGGGTGTAATAACTAAAGTGATTGCCCAAATGGGCCTCCAAAATGATGCATTTGCAAAACAAAACACAAAGCTATATCACTAATCACATCAGCTCATTATTCAATTGAGAAAATCTCTGATGATGCATCTTGATAAGGGCTTCTCAGCCATCTTTTCCCAGGAGTGTTTGTCGGCCCGAAAATTGTGTCGATTTAGAGCACGTTTTAAAAGTTGAACGGCTAAAATCCCTCCTCTTTTTTTCTAGAATTTTGCCCTTGGCAAAGGTGATGAAGAGGTCATCACCACATTGCAGAGCTTCGCGAAAACCGTCGGTGAGGTAAGAAAGAACGGGGCGTTCTTCTTCGTATCACTTTGTGCCGTTTCTGTGTGTGTACATCCACACAACCACAAGAGGGATGATAAACTGCTCCAAATTTATTAGTTGGGTTCTTTATCTGATAATGGAAGATTTTTGCACCTGTGTTCCATCGGCGTCCTGCAGAGAAGAAAAAAAAGCCTAATAAAAAAGATTTTAGGAGTATTGACCCTGTGAGGCCGGAACTGAATGGCTAAACGGGGATGCGAATCCGATGTGTGTCATGAGGGGAGGATGAACACAAGGATACTGCGCAGCAGGTGGATGGATGGATGCTGAGATGGAGTGTGCGCACTGGTGTTTTGCAGTGGGAACAGATGGTGCCCGCCCTAGTCAGCCGTAGGGGTTCAGGAGGCGGCCCAGTCAGCACTCAGGACTCGCGTCCTCAAAGACACGATGGTGTTGACCTTTGGCATTATCGCTCCTGATTAACTTAGTTAACAGAAGGATCAAGGCTCAGTTTTCTATGAAAACCCTGCTGATCCACTTCCATTACATCACACCAGTCCTCTGGCTTTATTCGTCACACTTGTGAGACGCTTGGTGTGGCGCTTGCTGATAAGGCCAGAGTATAAAAGAAGGATATGCTGTTATATCCTGTTTCCATTGTCAGGGTAAACAGAAACGTTTTATTACTTCTTTAACAACCAACATGATTTCTGACAAGACTTCACCTCCTGTCTCTGTCTTTGTGCACAGCTGGTTTTAAATGGATTTGTGTTTCTTTCTTTTTTCTTTTTCAGCTAAACTCTCTCCACTCTGAGCTGGCCAACCAGATGGCTGACAGCATGGTGTTCCCCCTTATCCAGTTTAGGGAGAAAGACCTCACAGGTAGCCAAAATGACAAAAGTGAATTAGAAAGATCTCTGATCATTTAACTGAACTCTCAAACTTTGCAGAGATTAGCACTCTGAAGGAAATATTTGGCATCGCCACTGATGGTAAGCGTCGACATTTCACGGTGTCAGCAGCGAAGTACATGCTGCATTACCAGTTACATCTCGGTCTTATGTCTTCTGTCTTCCCCTGAGCAGAGCACGAGGCGGCTATGGTCAAGTACAGCCGATTGCCCAAGAAGAAGGAGAACGAAAAGGTGGGAGAACTGCAGAGTGCTGATTTTAAAAAGCAGTTATGCTACTGTTAATGCAGTGGAAGTGTTGAATAACCATTAGAAACTCCACGATATTTTAGTTTTAAAGTGACCCGCCCTAGACCTAAATGTGCTCTAAAACCCCAACACTTCGTATTGAAGTGCAAACTCTGAAGCTATAAAACATAAGAGCCTGTCGCTTTGAATATACAAGCGCGGTAAAATACATGTTTATGAGCAAGGCACTCTGTTTGCATACAATGTGTAGAACAGCGCGAATCCTGATAGGAATACACGTGCCGGGTACATTTGCATGCTCAGCCTCTTCTGTTTGGACAGCTGAAGGCGGACATGGTGAAGGAGGTGGCGTACACCAGGAGGAAGCAGCACCAGGCGTCGCTGCAGTACTACTGCGCCCTGAACGCCCTGCAGTACCGCAAGAGGGTAGCCATGCTGGAGCCCATGCTAGGGTACACTCAGGCGCAGGTACTGACCTCAGGCTGACCCACAAACCTATGTTCGATCACGCAATCGTCATCATGTATCTGATAAAAGTAGTAGCCTAGTAGATTTAGATTTTCTTTACATATTTACAACCTTTGCCTTTGTGCCAAGTATTGTGCCTTTTCCTAAGTTATAATTTCCAAAACACGCTTTTATATGTCTTACCCATTTATGGATAAGTGTCTATAAAAAAACTGAACACTGGATCACATGACATTGATTTCCAGGGACGTGGTTCCTTGACCCTTTAATGAATCTAAAATTAAACTATAAATTTAGTGTAAAATATTTGGGGAGTGGAATATTAAAGTGATAATTTAGCATAAGTTTTTTTTTCTCTGCAGCAATTTTTCTTGTGAAGGGCCTCGAGGTGACATGTTTTAAATTGGCGCTATGTGAATACACTGAATTGAAATCAATACTTTTTTGTTAAATTTTAAGGCTTTTGACACAGATTCATTATTATGTGACAGTAAATGCAAAATGCTTGAAGCTGTGTCTTATTTGCTTTGTTGACGAAACCTAAGCAAGAAAAAGAAGTATAAAAAGATGTCTGACAGCTAACTCTGATTCTCTGTTGTCTGTTTACTTACAGATAAGCTTTTTGAAGAAAGGCCTTGAGCTTGTGTCAAAGAAGATGGAAAGTTTTCTCTCTTCAGTGTCCAACATGACCCAAAAGTAATTTCATTTCATATTCCTTGTGTCCCGGACAACCTATGAAACATAAACTTTATCTTGCGCATATTTTGTTGTTTTGTAATTTTACGTTCGGAACATCCTAAGATTTGATTAGGCCAAAACGAAACTTTCTGGTCAAACATGCAAAACTTTAATTATACACTAAATGTGTTCACATTTACTGTATAATTAAAAATCGATCTCTTAATTCAGACGTTCTTTAAAGAGGATATTTTTCCGTCCAGCATCCAGACACAGCTGGACGCCGAGGCCGAGGCGATGCGTACGTCCCAGAAGGAGCTTCTGTCTGTGGAAGACACCGTCTACACGCCAGATAAGGAAACCGAGACTGTACACCGCACGCTTATCCAGAAGGCGGGCTATCTCAATATTAGGAAGTGAGATTAATTGCAATAATTTTGACCCTATATGAAGTCCGGGGATGTTTCCTATTCATTTGTGCCTGGTGGTACTCGAATTGTTGGCCCATGAAGGCAGCTTTCCTTTCAAAATTTGTCTTAAAATGTACCGAAAACATGATCCAGACAAGCAATAAGTCTGTCAAAGAAGACAAGGTGGGTCAGCTAACACGGCTTATAGAAGAGCAGACATATGAGATGGGGAACTTCATTAGTGGCCAGAGGGGATAAAACAGCAGCATAGCGCAGGTGGTGACTTACTGAAATGCCAGCGCTGTCAAACCCTGTCGCTTCCTCATATACATCAAAGCCGGATAATAAATGTCCATGACTCCAAAGCAAGCAAGAAAAAAAACAGGTTACCTAAAAAACCAGTTGTCAGGTACAAGCTCAGCTTCTTCTTAGATGGAACTAAGGGCAAATTAGATTTGCGGTTTCAGATGGTTTCTCGGTATTGAGGGTGTGAGGCACCGAGCTGTGCACTTCAACATTTATCAGCCATAAAGCATTTCTGCTTCTTCTGCGAACAGGACATAGCAGAAGAACAAGCACAGAGGACTAATACATGTAAAGGACACACCTGTAGTTTAAAAACAATCCGTGGATGAATTGCTTTCCTACACATGGAGGTAATACAGGATTAATATTTTATATACATTAATTAAGCAGACAGATTTTCTTTAAGCCTTTATGACTGCTAACTCACAGCCAGTGAAAACACATTTAAGATATTAATTGGAATATTTTATAAGAACAAAATAAAATAAAAAACATGTATACACAGTCAATCTACATTTTGAAAACATCAGTTATTTAGAAAACAAAATGCGTGTCTTATGGAATAGTAGTACGACTACAGTAAGCCAGAACTACTTAAGAAGCTGAAATAAAACAGACACACTCTCAGAATGAAGAAAATGTGTGTATGTGTACTGTAATTATCACAAACTTTGTGAAATATAAACTGATTCTATAGAGCTGTAAGAGATATTAAACAACTAAATAATTGAATAAGATCCAAATGTCTAATAGTTTAGTATGACACATTACTGAGAAGTGGTTGGCCTTTTTATTTTACATATTTGTACTTATTTATTTTTTTTATAGGTAGAAAATATTAAAGAGTTTTTATAGCAGATGTTCTGGTTGTCATGTCTATAAAGAGCATTTATGTTTATGAATGATTTCAAACCAAAGAATCTGCTAAAAATGTAGTCCAGAAAAACACACCGACATCTTAATGGTGTAAAACTGAAGTTCTTCTACCAAAGATGTGGAACACCTTGCAACATCCAACATCCTAAATACATATTCATCTAATGTGCATGTTAAAAGGAGCAACATTTTGATGTCGAGTTCTAACGTTTGGCAGTATTGGGCTGGGTGTGCGTGTGTGGCAGTTTTATTGTTAATGCCTAAGTTTATCTGACACTCGTTGTGATTTACGTGTCGGTGTCCACATGGAAACGGGCTAAACGATCAGGACAAATGACTTTAGAATCAAAAGTGTCTCGAGCTTCGCTTTAGAAACGCCAAACGGGTGTTTTCCTCCTGTGTGGCTTATCTTAATGACTTCCTGTTTGTCATGGCTGAAGCTCCGTTTTTTAACGCTCCATGCACGTCTAAAAAGGCTCGTTTAAGATGACGAACGTCATCCGGCATGTTCGCTGCACAAACTCTGACCATATTGAGTGAGTCACTGCTGGGAACTTGTGCTGCAGGGAAAAAAAAATACCACCGTTAGTTTTTAGGCAAATGTGAATAAAGATGTTGTTTTATAAGTGCTTTTAGGAGATCTTGTCAAAATAATACGTTTTAATAAGAAGCTTTTTTTTAAAGAGATTATTACAATAATCTTAGTGGCTGTGAAAAGATTCCTTGAGCAATAATCTATGCTGCTGCTGCTGTTCTTCCTGTTCCCAGTAAAACCGGCTTGGTGACCACGGCCTGGGATCGACTCTTCTTCTTCACCCAGGGAGGAAACCTGATGTGTCAGCCTCGAGGGGCCGTGGCGGGGGGCATGGTGCTGGACCTGGACAACAGCTCCGTCATGGCGGTGGAGTGCGAGGACAGACGCTACTGCTTTCAGATAACCTCCCCTTCAGGAAAGACGTAGGCTTCCCTCTTACATTCTCCCAATCATTGTCAAAAAGCAAAAACAAAAATGTAAATGAATTGCCCCCACTATCGTTCACGCTTCCAGGTCGATGATTCTGCAAGCTGAAAGCAAAAAGGAGTACGAGGAGGTTAGTGTTAAAGAGGCAGCGTTTCATCTTCACCATGGAGATGTGCTGCTGGATGAATCTGTCACGAGACGATCGAGGCGCTGTCAGGGCTCATTTCTGTGTTTTTTGTTTTTTTTGTTTGTTTTTTTCCCCCGGACACGTCTGAGTGGTCTGTGACAGCCAGCATCAGTCAAGCTATTTCAGGAAAATGGATGATGATTTAGAGGAAGACCTAAACGCGTCTCGTTTGTTTCTTAGTGGATTTGCACCGTGAACAACATCTCCAGGCAGATCTACCTGACTGACAACCCGGAGGTAAACCTGTTTAAATGTGAAATGATGAACATAGCAGATAATGGCTGCAGTTATATTACTGTGTTGCAGAGGTCAAGGGGTAGAGATGATTGTTGTAAAACATGGTTGTGATATTAGAATGCAACTGGAAATAGAACCTCAGATGGTCTACACAATATTCTAGTACTATAAAATATGTGATGTTCCTTCTGCTTCACAAAGATGCTGTTTTGTGTTGGCCGGTCTTAAAATCACTGTAAAGAAATGGAATGGAATGGAAATTATTTCAGACAATTAACAAAATTAACAAATAATAATAAAAAAATCAATTTCAGAAATTAACAAATAATAATTGTAAATAAATACATTTCAAAAATAATTCAAACAACCAAATACCACACAAAAATGTAATTGGTAAACATAACATTTTCAGTTCCAAATCAATTGAAAGGATTTGAGCATACATAGAAACTGAGGTAAAGAAAATTTTCCACTAAATAAACTTGTCAGTATATTTACCCTGATATCTGACATTGATTAGTGATTAACATAAGTTATGGAAAAGGGGTATGAAAGAAATAAAACTTATTTTTCATACCTCTTCCCCCTCTGATTGCTGTTAAACTAACTTAAAGTACCTTTCTGAAATCAAAGTTTGTAGTTGTGACGAGACAAAAGGTAACAGGTTCTCGAGATAGAAAAACCTGGTACAGTTCTGTCTTTTAGGTCTTAGACACTATCAATCTGTCATGAATTACAGACGGCTTCCTTCATTTATCATAATCACATTTTGTCTTCGCATGAGTCCGTTCCAACCATCAACTGGTAGCAATTAAATAATTAAAGAGAGCAATAAATAGAATTGCGCTTGTTTGGAGCGTAAACGTCGGGAACTAGGCGGCAGATGGAGAATTGTTTTGGGGAATTAAGTGATTTAATAAAGTTTTATGTCGCCTCACTTATCCTATGTAATCAGATTTTTGTTAATTGTTTAGCATCTTTGCTCCTCTTCAGGCCGTGGCCATCCGATTGAACCAAACCGCCATACAGGCAGTCACACCGATCACTAGCTTTGAGAAGAGACAAGAAGGTGCACCCAACCCCGACAGGTCGGTGTCCCCCTTATAAAAAAATTATGTAAAAAATTATGGGAAAAATTATGAATGCCTAAAACACACAAAACTCTGATGGTTATAATCTTTAATGTTAACATGAAGCAATGAATCCTTCCTGTGATCGTGGAGGTGGAGGTGATGGATGAATTTTTGATTATTAATAATGAACTACTAGGATTTTATTTTTTTTTTCCTTCCCAAAATCTTGCATAGTGCTGAAATAACAACGTACAGTAGCTCGGGTTCCTCCTGTTTAACACATCAGGGGTAATTAGGTGTCAATACCTCTGTTACCAGCTTTATAAAAGTTCTGAATATAACAGTGAGCTTCCCTTTAATTAATTTTAAAAAAAAATGTTTTTTTTCTTTTAATGAGTTTATTCCCTAAATCGCAGTCATACGGTGCCGTGTTCCTTCAGAGCCAAGCCGGGAGGTGTTAAGGCAGCTGGATTCGACTCGCAGAAAGAAGGGGCCCCTCCAGAACCAGCAGACCTGATCGCTCCCGGGACGCCTATTCAGTTCGACATCATGCTGCCAGCGTCTGAGTTTCAGGACCAGAACAGAGCAGGGGGGAGGTGAGGCGAGGCAGCACATTTGCCTGATTGTGCATGTCTATCCATATGCGAGACACGAGCGGGGATGAAGCAATGCTGATTTTTCTCAAGCGCTGGCATTGCAGAGTTACATCATTTCCAGGAAGCTGGATTGGTGACCGATGCAGGGGGTTAACTTCCGTTTTGTTTGGCTGATACGTGTTCTTGCATCGTTACAGGCGGACGAATCCGTTTGGAGAAACGGAGGAGTGCACGGCGGAGAGTGATGGTAACTTCTATGTCTTCCACATCCACCGCTTGAAACGCTTTAAGTTCACGGTGGTGCGTTGCTATGAATGACACCGTCTTCACGTCTGCAGACTCCCTCCTGCAGCAGGTGTTCGCCGTGCGCTTCCTGGGCTCCATGGCCGTTCGGCGCGGAAACAACCAGGAGGTGATCTACGAGGCCATGCGGCAGGTTCTGGCGGCCCGCGCCATCCACAACATCTTCAGGACCACCGAGGCCCACCTCATGGTCACGAGCAGCAGCCTCAGGTACGGGTGACGAAAAACGACTTTTATTTGCGCGTTTGTGCCATCAGTATGTCCTTTAAAGAGATCCTCTTGAAGCAATCGTTGACCCTGTGATTTGTAGTTGTGGCTGATGAATTACAGTATCACCTCATTCCACCATCCAGGGACTCTTTGTGTGGTAATCTTTACTAGGCAACGCTCTCACAACCACACATGCGTGAAAGGATCGATTATGTGTTCTTTGTAATAGAGCTTCTTGTGAACCATCTCCTTCAAGGTTTGCAGCTAAACCTGTGTGTTTAAAACATTGGCTCCTATCTACTCTGGTCTTTGACATATAGTATAAATTTGCCCCTATTAGGAAGTTTTTTGTTTGGAATTCAGAATATAATCAGTATTTTTTATAAAGGGATGTAAAACAACCTAAAATGCTAAAGCAAAAGATACGAGGCTCCTACAAAACCAAAGATGTACCCATAGCTTATTATTGGAAATACAAATATTCGGATAAAAAATTAAAACTAACTAATTTGGAGTGCAGCTGACCGATGCCACCCACCATCTGGTCCATTTTAGTTTTGGATTAAAACATTGTGCAACTTCTGATACGTTTGCCTTTTAGAATTATCTTACCTCTGTTGAATCTTAAGTGAAAAAAATAATCTGTTGAACAGCTTCAAGGTGGCCTGTTTACCTCGTAAATCATGATAAACCATGTTTTCTGTCTTTCTGGGTATCAAGGGGTTTTCTAAGTTTAACTTATCAAAGTAAAGACGTCTTGATGCATTTATAAACTATTAGTTTTTGCATTTTTTTTTTTTATGAAACAGCATTGAATAGCAAGATTTTGGAAATTAAGAGTCTGTAAAATCATAAATGTCGTTTTTTTTTTTCCTTTGCAGGTTGATTGACCCACAAACCCAAGTAACAAGAATAAGCGTAAGCCTAAAATAACGAGTTGCTGCTTTTAATAAGAGGCTCCCGTCACGCTCATTGCAGCGCCTCAAACTCCTTTATTTCCCTCAGTTCCAGCTAGAGGAGGTGAGCCAGTTCGCAGCTCACCAAGAGAACGGGAGGCTGATGGGGTTTGTGATCGAGGGGAGAGACTGGAGTGATGGCAACGAGGAGGGAGAGCCTTCCTTCAGCGCCTTCGTCTTCGAGAGCAACACGGAAGGCGAGAAGGTGGGCGCCTCCAACATAGGTGTTGAGTTGTTTCTGTTTTCCTGCTCGAGTTTGGAAAGATGTTCACGGATGGTGAAAGCGTGTAGTTAGATCTGCACTTTTCCTTTCATTCACAGATATGTTACACCATAAATCTGGCAAAGGAGATTACAGAGGCAAAGAAGGTAATATCTTATATTAAAGAATCTAAACCTAGAATCTCATGCTTGATTGTTTTGATTGTATTGTTTTGTGAATGCCTGAAAGAAATTAATAATAAGTAAATTGTAAAACTGATCTTTCTAGATGTAATTTTAGACTTTACCTGCAGTAATGGCTACAGATTTATCTCCATGTTGTGTGTATGAAATAACTCCCTGCTGTGTGTAAATTCTTGCCATTAACAATACAGTCGAATGTGATTTGAAAGAAGTTGTAATTTATCCACTAGAGGGAGCAATTGGGATGGTATTAGAGCTAAAAGAGTATTTCCATTTTGCTTTTTCCCATTTTTTTTATAATTAAATTCGTAACTCATATATGTAATTTTATATTAGAGCACAGAGTGGTGCATGATTTTGATGCAAAAGCAACAATTCTAGCTTGTTAATCATCATGCAATAAAAGCTCCCAGTCTTGGGGCATTTTTCTTATGATGTTAGAGAATTGTTTTGTTGTCTTGTATCTGGCACTTTGAAATATTTTGACCTAAAGCCTCCAACTTTAGCTCTGGCTGCATGTTTAGGGTCCCCTGTCCTGCTAGAAGATAAACCTAAGGTCCAGCCCAAAGTGATTAGCTTCCTCCAGGGCTGTTCTGGTTTAGTTCCATTCATATTCCCATCAAGTCTGACTAGCTTTGGATTTATTTTTGTGTGCAATTCTTTCATGTAAGCTGAATTTTTGGGGTGCATTAATAATACTCTTCCTGTTGACACATTGTTCCACATAAGCTGTGGCTCCTTACAGCTCCTTTAGAGTTATCAGGAGCCTCCCGACAGCCTCTTAGAATAATGCTCCGCTTAACAGACTGTGAGGGGCGGGCGTTTGTTAATGGGTCTGCAGTGGCTCTACTCTTGATTTTCTAATTATCCAATAATTGCTCTGAGATGTTTAAAGGTTTCTCCAGAATAAATTTTTATTTTTTTATTCCCTTTCACTTCAAATCATGCATCCCTTTACATTAGACTACTATATTGTGAAAAATTTGTAAAATACTATAAATTTATTTTAATGTGCTGTATTTACAACTTTAAATAACTGGAAAGTTTTTAATCCAAAGTGAGCCAATTGCCATTCAACACGGTGTCATTTCTGTTAAAAAGGACCCTGAGGCACTTGCCCAGCTGATGAAGAACATGCCTCTTACCAATGACGGCAAGTTTCTGCTCCTGGAGCCTGAGACAAGCGACGCAAACAGCGCAGAGGGCCAAGAGGACCTGGAGTCTGAGGCTTAGGTGTTCCCCTCCCCCCACAGAAATATACAGGTTTCATTATGAGCTCCACCCCAAACTCTAGCACTGTAACACCACCCCAGGAAAGTACAGTTCAGTTTCTATGAGCCTATGCAGCCACGTCTCCATAGCCGTACTTTGCTAGAACCAGAGATCAGAACTCTTAGAAATCTTAAATAAGCGTGGCTCTTTGACGTTCTTTCTTTCCCTTGTGTGCCACTTTACATGGCATGTACATCTCAAGGTCCTCCCTTAAGTGGTACAGCTGGTTGAGGTGATGTTGAATTGTTCACATCAGTTAAGGTTTACATTTGTTTACAGCGCAAGGGTGTCTAAATGTTAAAACCATGTACACTTGTATGTACTTTTTCGATTCTGGCTTCGTTTTTTTCCTGAAGATTCATATAAGACACATTTATTGCACTTTTAAGGTTAAGCACTAATTAATCCAGGTAAAGAAGCTAAATGCAAAAAAAAAAAGTTTAGATGTCTGTTTCTTTTGTTGGCAGTGACTATAGCAGGTTATTATATTTACAATAAAATTTGGGGCATAAAGGATGACCTTTGCTTTCGCTGCAGACTTTAAATCTTCACCATCTTTAATCTTTCCCAATAAATATCGATCTTGCTTGAAGTAGTGTCTGGATACCTGTATAAAACAAATCTAAAGGTGATCTGTCTGCAGCATCCTCATCGACAACCCCCTCCCCAAACTGTCTGCTCCATCCTTCTGAGTCGCGTGTAAATATGACTTGTCAGAGTGTCTATTTGCCGTTTTCTCTGCGTGTGTGTACAGGGACTGTTGCGGTGCGTGAATAAATGACACTGTTTGCTTCTACTCCATTTGTAGAAGATTAAAGCTTCTCTTCTGAGAACTGACTTGTAATACAAGAAAAGACAAAACCCAGACTCAAACGTTCTTCAGTAATGCATGAAACAAGACCCAGTCAGGTGTTGTGATCTTGGAAAATGAACGTTTTGCATGTTTTTTTTAAAAGGATAATCATAGCAGAGAGGCTGAAAGTTGTTTGTGGGAATAACTGGCTCTGTAAAAATGCACATTACTGCTGTTTGAACCTATTTGTGCAGTTAACTGAATATTTTGTACAGGTAAGAAGAAAAAAAAATAGCTGACCTTGAATGTTACATAGTTTGGTTTGTTAGGTCACCACTAATGTGAGCGCTTTGGAAGCAGAACACCTTTTAGAACTCGTGTCCCTAATACATTGCAAGTGAAAAGTCAACATACACCCACTCCAAGGATGTACGCCAGAGAAAGTTTACCAGGTAGTGTGAAGCAGAGAGGCAACTCTTAACAATTGAGGGGACAAAGTTAGCTTTTGTTTTTTTTGCGTGGTGGCTAAGTTACTGCTCCTCTAATAAAAACCCATATTTGTGCTAAATCAAGAAAGATGGTCTTAATTATTTTTTTTTTCTTTTTCTTTTAAACACAATCCTCATCCTTAACATTCAGATCCCTTAAAAATGCAACAAGTCTCATCACTTGCATTAGAGATTTGATTTTGGCAAGACCAATTGTCATTTTGAGGTTGACATGAAGGGCTCTGTTTTTGGTAGCAGCTGGATGTAAATAATAAAGTAACCTATGAACTAATCCATAAAGTAACAACTTTACTTTTTATAGTAGGCGTAGTAAGTGAAGGAATTACATTTTCTGAGTAACTCTACCTGCACTATTCCCAACACAGGGTAATAGGGAGGTTTTAAAATTACCTTCCCAAAGCTAGACAATACTTCAAGCTTTTTGATGCCTACGTATTAAGAAAATCCTGTATGTATAGTTTTGACCGTTAGAAATTTAATCTATTACTCCTTTTTCTTTCAAATCAAGCCGCCCTGAGATGAAGGACCACCGTTAATCTGACATTATGTCCAGTGTGAGTGTACTGTATGTGAGGTTTTCCACCACTGCTGTACATAGTATATGGAAGTAGTTAATCTTTGGAAAAATGTACATATCAGCTCTCCCAGCCACACAAACATCTACCCACTGTTATCGGCTCATGGGTGATAATAAATAAAAACTAATTGGCTAGAAATATATTGACTTCTGAATGAAGGAAAAGTGTTGATATTAATGCAGAACAGTCGACTAATGAGACAAGGTTCGTCAGTTCAGGTGTGATGACATAATGCCGCCCATCATTGAGACGTGAAAGGTGAGATCTTCTGCCCTACTAAAACAGATATGATGCATACATTATGAAGATAGCTGCCTTACATATTGCTCATTTCTCAGACTCCAGACACCACTAAGTACATTCTTACATTGCGAGTCGTCTTTTTTTCTGTTCCCTGATAGAAATGTTTGTTTACAGTGTGGCTGGTGTTGTAAAGAAAATGTGGCTCCTTCAGAGTAATGCAAACGAATATGATTCGTGTTTCCCATCAACATTTTTTTAAGATTATGTACCGAGCTGCGGTTTGGGTTTTCTCTTTATCAAATGAGTGGCTTGAAGAAATACATTTTAACTTTAATAATCGATCTGAAAACTAAAACATTTCTTTTGTTTATGACCTCCTACAGCCCTATTGTATGCATTTGCTGAGCTACAACCATGATATATTTTTGCTTCATGAGTAATTTATCATTAGTAAAACTCTTGTGTTCCCATAGAGGTACTTTCTTATGATACAGGCCAGAATGCATTTCCTTACTCAGTTTTCTGTTTTTTTTTATATAAAAGATTACATTTCCTACCTGTAATGCTCTGTCCTTGATTAAATCTGGTTTTCTAAAACCACTAATGTTAACATTCAGTCTTTAATAAATATTTAATTTCTCAACAGAGTTATTGTTTGAGTTTTTTTGTTTTTGTTTTACATCATAAAGTTTTTATTAGAGAAAGCATTCCTACTTTGTATTCATACATGAACAATTAAGTTATATTGGCTAGAAAAGTACATGGCTGTGATAAATTACAGGAGACATGAGCTTCATCTTACACAGGTCAGTTGTGTCTTGATTGTTGAGGTGCACCGAAATGTGTAGCAGAGGAACACGGGACACCATCTTAAGATCCAACATATCTTTTAAAAGCAGCCAGCAGGAATGTTTTGTCAAATTAGTTGATGTTGAAATGCAGACCAGCATGCACCTCAAGACTCCTTGTAGTAGTTGTTGAAGTTGATACGAAGCAGGAAGTCCTCTAAATGAGGCTGATAGCCTCTGTTTACCAGTTTAGTCACCACTGAGAAGAAGGAGAAAGAAAAAAACAACAGTTTTAGTTCAGTATCACAGTTCAAGTCGGAACTTTACACTATGCTGCATCGTGTTAATAATTTAATACATGAAATTTTCAGATTTGTTGAATAATAAAAGCTATTACTTGCATTACTTCTTTAACTTTTATACATATAACTTTAATTAAGGCTCAAATATATACATACACCCCCCTAATATTTTGATAAACTCGAGCTATAGGCACACACTGCAGTTCTTTGCTTAGTAACGTTTGAATATGTGCTCATTGACTTTCCAAGATGGTTTAAGTCCGGAGTGTAATTTTAATCTTTATCCAGACGACAACAAAAGATAAAGATATAGTCTAAATGATTATGTTTTCTCAATGACCTCCCCAAAGCTCCAAGCTCAATATGAAACATATCTCCAAGTAGATTCCGTGCTAACAAACCAACCATTTTAAACTAAGTCTATTAATCACCACCACAATCACGGATTACTCATTTGCAATATTTGATTGGAAATTAATTTTCAGGTGCCATGCATTCAAATAGCCAATAAAAAGTGCCATTTGGGAGGATCTGACTGTTCCTTCATAACCGCAGCAAATCTTCATTATAGCCACACATCTGTTTGGTAAAATGCATCAGCACCAGTGTAATAAAAAGGCTCCAGTTAGCAAACTAAGCTGCAAGTTGGCTTAAACTCTTAGGAAAATGTGACAGTTTTAATATGATTTGTAATAGTTGACTAATGGAATTAGGATTTTTTTCCCCCCTCCATGTCAAAAAAGGCCTTTTCATTTTTATATTGAATCAATCTTTCATGCTTTGCCACAACTGGTCTGTAGGCAACTGCAATGAAGAGGCCAAACTTCCATTCAGCCAGAGGTGAAACAATATACTCTGGACTTACCTTTGAAAAGGAAGTGAGAATAATACTTAAAAGTGTTGTACGATTGCTGCATGGCAATGAAGCTGGGGTGCACTGCCTCCCCCTGCTGGCTGTCCCAGGGTTGCGCGATGAGCTGAGCTCGAAATTTAAGGATCAGGCTGAAAATGCTGTGGATGATGTTCATGACTGGAGCTGCTTTCTCCGTAAGAAGACCCCTGGAGAGGTTGAACGGAGAACAGGTCGCAGAAAGATTAGAGTTAACTTTTTAAGGACCTTCCAGACAAGACAAAACTGCGAAACACCTTGGTGTGATAGTAAAAACCTCTCCTGAATTATTCATTTACAGCTTAAATCATTCATTGGGTTCACAAGTTAGACTCATCATTCAGCTAGAATGTGAATATGTGTGCACTGAGGAGAATGAATTGTTTTCTCACAATATAACAAGACCATAAAGTGGAACTTAACCTGCTGTGGCTACTAAAAAAATATATGTGTGGCTAGGATCATAAATACAAATAAACAAAATAATGTATGTTACAAACAACTGCTGTGGTATTGATGGTAATTGCGGCTGGATAGCTCAATTGGAATGTCACCAGATTTCCAATCCAAAACTCATGGGTTCAAATCCAGCCCAGGGCAAAAATACACCACAGCATCCAGTGTGGGCCCTTAGGCAAGACCCTTTGCGCTACTGCCTACCTGGCGCCTGCAAAAATGGCTGGCTCGGTGTGGTTTACACCAAAAACAATTTCCTACGGGATCAATAAAGTATACATTATTATTATTAATTTTGCAGTTCCATTTCTCACCTAAAGATGGCTCTGTTGAGGTAGTCGGCGTGCGTGCGGTGGATGGCGTCCAGGTCACTAGCGGTGGCCAGTTTGGCCGAGAACTCGGTCCAGGACACCTGCAGGATCTGGTTGGCGATGTAACCCTGGATGACTTTGACAAAATGCTGCATCTCGTGCCTGTAGAGCTGCAGCTGATGGAACTGCACCGAGCGGCCTGCGCCTTTCACCAGTGCTGCAGGACAGGAGGTCACAGACGCACCATTTTAGGCCGGAAACATCTCGCAACATTGAACTCAATCATTTTGGTTTATTATGAGACTGAATTTGTTTTTTCAAGTTCAGATAAAAAAAAGGGAAACAAAAAGGAAAGTGTCACCTGCATATTTATTCAGAAAGCATTACTATGACCGTACATAAATGCAGAACTAACCCATCTAAGTGTTTTATCCTCTGCTTCCATATCAATACGTAGTTTTTCTCCTATTCTTGTCTGAGATCCGTGCACTGAGAGTTGCAGATCAATATAATCAAGCCCCATGAAGAAAACAGCTACACAACTTTCCCTCCTGCCTTGACCCATGCTTTGTATAAATAAATCATGAAAGAACTTGAACATTTCTTTCTATAAATATTGTAGCACGTGGTATAAAGCAGAAATCTATCTCTCTGGTCTGTGAGGTGAACCGGAGTCCAAACCGAAGCTGTATCAGCAGCTACCTTTCCCTCACCTGTCCTCTTGAGGTGAAACCAGACATCCCTGAGGCTCCACACCATGTGTTTGAGCTGTAGCAGGAACGAAAACAAGCGGTTGTACTTGTTCATGCAGCTGTCGGTGATGATGATGTTCAAAGGCCAGTCCACCTGGAGGGGGGAGCGGGAAGGAAATAAATCTATATCAGACAGAAACACTAATAGAGGCTGTGTGAGCAAGGAGGAGTTAACAAGAAGGTGGAATGAGAGTTGTGGAAAGAAAAGAAAAAAAAAAAAACAGGTAGAGGCAGAGTGATGGATGACGAGACGAACAGAGAAAGGTGTGAATTTGAAGACGCTGATAAAGTAGGTGAGAGGACTGTGAAGGGGGTGAGAGGAACAGGATGAAGAAATATGGCAAGAAAAAGAGACAGAACATATGAAGCAAGAGGTAAAGATAAGCAGGAGGAGGGGTTTAGGAATAGAGCAAGATGCAGACTCAACAGCTCTAAGAAACATGAGACGAGAGCCGAGGCCAATATGTGCACCATTAGTTTGTGAGCATGTCACAACAAAGCCATGAATCTAATTAATCTATGATGCTAAGCTATTTCTGTGAGAGATAAGCTCGTTTTCTACGCTCGGAGCGGTTTGTCAGAACGTGACAGGCTGTCACATTCCTGCTTGGACAAACATGCCCACGTCGGGGTCCAGACCGTGATGCTCGCTCCATCAATGCGACTCACCTTGTAGCGAAGCTCTAGACAGTTGAGGGAGTCCGGGGCATGAGGGTGGAAGGTTTCAGGCAGGAAGTGCAGGGCGAAGGTAAAATTAGAGGCCAAACTGGTGTCTCCATGGAGGCTGTACTGCAGAGCCTTACTCAGGATGGAGTTCAGGACCAGGGGTGTCAGCAGCTCGCCCGGAGTTTGGCCGCTGGCCATCTGATGGGTAAGGATGGGGTTGAGTTTGGCAGGAAAGCAAACAATGACTTAAATATTCCTACTTTTTAAATAAACATACTTTTAAAGGCTGAAGTTTTTGTTTTACAAACACACAAGGCTCAGCTTCCTGTGAGACTGAAGGTGTGCCAATCAGTAGAATTAGAGCTTTGGCTGCATAAACAACACCTTCTGTCTGATGGGCCCCAGGAGACAGATGTACATGAATGTTCCTGCAGAGCAGCCCTGAGGTGTGAGCGACGGCTGTGCTTGTTATCTTATGACAGGAAGCTTAATGCCAGCAGTAAAATTAGTCAGACAAGGTTCCTGCACAGTTTTCGCTGAGACATTCCTAACTTTTCCCAGACAGAAACGGAGTTCTCAGTTTCTACACTCATCTTAAAATCTAAAATGCACAGAAAGCTCCTGGCAGATATTTCTACAGAGGTCAGGCTTTAGGCATGGAGAAACCAGAGACAACAAAGGAAGGTAAGACTAAAAGGACCAAGGACAGGACGAGGAAGGCAAGGACGAAGGAAAAAAAGACAAGGTAGGACAAATAGCATTAAAAAAAAGGGAAGGAGGAAATGACAAATGAAGTGTAGGTGAAAAGCAAGAAAGTAATAAAGAAGGTAAAACCTGAGGGAGTAAGAATGAAAGGAAGAAATCCCCTTTTACTTCTCCAGTAAAATTAAATTCCTACAGCGCTGATTAGACAGACAACACGGCACCGAACTGCAGTTCCCATTTTATAAGTGAATTACATCTGATAATGGGTAGATCTGTTTTTAATGCCAAGGTTTTATAGTACATACTAATCTGCGTAATTAGTCTAACTACATTTAAATACATTTAGCAAGAGAAAATGAAAACCATTACTGAAAGCTCTCCCCAGATGAGCATGCGGGACAAATGCTCTTTGAATCGCTACGTACACATTTTTATAAATTGCCAACTGATTCTGCAAAGCTGCGCTCCAGCAATCAGCTACAGAGGCTGAAAGTAGAAATAAAGATGAGAAAATGTCTAAATAAATTTTTTTAAATGGCATTTCAAATCAGAACACAGAAAAGCTGAGGAAAAAATTTCCCAGCACAGAAACGATTACCAGCAGAAAAAAAAAGCGTCACCTTTTCAAAGATCAGATCACTGAGGGACTGGGCAAACTCGCCGTCCTCCATCAGCAGGAAGTGGCGCAGCGCCTCGAAGTGTCGTTCCACCCCCAGCTCCATAAAGAAGTAGTCCACCACAGCCTTATTGACCAGCGAAACACTGGGGGGTGAGGACGATAAATAATATATGAGCAAAGGTTTAGATTGCTGAGTTAAGGCTACAGAAAATCTGCTTCACTACTAACCAAACAAAAGCTAGGCTGAAACCATTATGAACTAAGTTGTATTTTAAGGAAATTTGTCAGCTTACTCATGACATGCTGGAGCAGCCTGCATTTAGACAGATGTGTTATGTTAAAAAGATAAACCTGTTGGGTGAAAACTTCTACAACATTCCTGCCATGTACACTCCTAGTATATATGTAAAGAGATCTAAATTAAATAAGATCGGACGTTGAAGGTTACTTGATTTCTCAGTATACCACCAGACATGTTATGCACAATGATTATCCTACAATCTAAAATAGAAATTTGCTTCAAAATGAGAGCCTCTCCTCACGCTGCGCTCCTCCAGACGGAAACTTACTGTGTGATGAGCGGTGCCGTGACAGAGTGCTTTATCAGAACTGGCAGAGAAACCATCTCACTGAGCTGGACAGCTGTGGTGTCTGTGGCTCTGTGAAGCCTGGGGTCCACGGGAAGGCCCCAGGGCCCTCGCGTTACCTGCTTCAGCAGCTGGGACTCGGGGGACAAAGCTGTGAGAGGGAGACGAAGGCGTGCTGGTGAAGGAGTGTCTGTCTCGCAGCTGCAGGTTACATAACTGAAACAAGACTACTTGGGCTGTAGTTATGCAAGTTTCACACGGATTACAGCATTAATAACCCAGAAGCAGCCTGCTTTGTCAATCCCATCCCTGCATTTATGGAAACCAAGTCTTATTAATTATGTCTGCTGGCTTTGATCAGCGACGTGGAAGAGGAATTCACCTGAGAAGATGCTGATTGATTTAGGAATGAATGTTTTCAGCATGAATAAACAACAAATTAAGAGTGAAAAAGAAAGAGTGTGAAGTATGGTCAACCGCCTGAAATATTAGCCCATAGAAAGATTTTTTTTTTTCATTATTATTATTTTCAGCCATGTTGTGCACTAACCTAGTAGGTTGTAGCAGTCCTCATAATGTTCCACCTGGTACTGGGCAGATAAGGCCATGAGGTACTCCTGTTGTGACTTCTCTCCAGGGGACAACCACAAACCAGATGCCCAAGACCCCACACTGTCATCAAAAGGCTTAGTGGCACCCCCCGGGACTGAAAAGCAATTTACAGAAACACATTTTCTAAAGAACAAGTAATAATATTTTTCTGCATAAACCTGTTTTAATGTGTCCTCATGTAACAAGGCAGCAAGTTTGAAATGTATTATATACTTTAGAGATTATATTAATCTTTTATACAAAGTAGTAGATTTAAAGGCCCCGTTTATAAAAAATGCAAATCCTAATTTTTAAATCATAATTGCAAAGGCAAGAATTTACCAGTTTCACACAGAGTAATCAAGCAGAAGATAGTACTTTCAAGTATTATTTCTTTCTTCCTGTACATCTGAATAAAGATTTGAATCACATGCAAGTGGTGGAAATAGATAAGTGGTGAATTTAACTGCCAGAGAAAATGCTTTAAGTCAAAAAAAAGCAAAAGGATTATCTACAGGTTAGACTAATTCGTTTTCTTTTTTCAATTCATGCATTTTTTAAGATAATCACACTGATGCATTAAAATAAAAAATAAATGAAGTAAACACGTGCTAAACTGGGGAATCTGTGTTCTGTACAAACAACAAAAAAGTGAAAACAACTGATGGCTGTACCCATTCACTTAAAACTAAATTAAAGCATAGAAACAGTTTGGAGTGGAAAGATTTTACAGTTTTGCAGCTTTGGCACAAAACCTTTGCACTTATTAAGCCCGACACTCTGTGACTTAGTACCTTTATTGTCCTCATCCGTCTTTTGCTGGTTTTGATCGTCCTCTCCTTTCACCACACATCCGACCCCAAGTGCGGAGTCTGATGCGTGACCGTATGAACTGCCTGGAAGTGCAACAAGTGGCGGATCTGCCCCCAGCACCACACAGCCAACTCCCATTGTGGAATCAGATGAGTGACCATAAGCGCTTCCTAGTAGCGGCGCTAGAAGGGGACAGGCTTTTGACACGACGCATCCGGCATCCAAAACAGAGTCGGATGAATGTCCGTGGGTACTGCCAGGTAATGCGTGTTGTCTGGGCGCATTTCCCTGGACCGCACATCCGATACCTAAGGTTGAATCCGAGGAGTGACCGTACGAGCTACCGGGCGGAGGGGCTGCGAGGAATTCCACTCCCGAGACCACACAGCCTGGCTGAAGGACACAGTCTGAAGCGTGGCCATGCTTACTCCAACGAGGTCTTGCATCAGGGACGTTAGACACAAACTCACCCACTCTTATATTAGCATCAGACGAGTGGCCATGGATACTGGGGGCAGGCTGTGGTGCAGCAATGTCTGAAACATTTTCTCCAACCTTTATATGAGAATCAGAACTGTGGCCGTGAACACTTGGGGACGGTAAGGGCGCCTCTATGTCAGAAACCAGTTCCCCAACCTTGATGTGGGCATGCGAGACGTGACCGTAAATGCTAGGCACAGGAAGAGGGGGGATGAACTCAGAAACGTATCCCCCGACTTTAATGTGAGCATCAGAGGAGTGGCCGTGAACACTGGAGGACGGTGTAGGATCGCTGACTTCTGACATGTTTCCTCCAATCTTGATATGAGAGTCTGAAGCATGGCCATGTATGTTACGGGAGGGGAGCCGATTGGGGACCTCAGAGATGTTTTGTCCAATATTTATATGTGCATCAGTCGAGTGGCCGTAAGTGCTGAGAGAGGGATGAGAGGAGCTTCCATCTGAAACCAGCTGTCCAACGTTTGTGTTAGCAACAGCGACAGATCTCTGAAGGTTTAGAGGGAAATCGGCTCCGCTAGGTTTAGCTCGACTCTCAGAACTTTGGTTTTCAGTGCCTGCCTCAACTTCCTCGCTCTTTGTTTGATCTTTTGCCTCCAGTTCTGGTACAGAAGCAGCTTCATTCTGACCGTGGAGCGAGAGCTGACGGTGAACGCTCATATTTTGATTCTCCTCCTTTGTCCGCTGGCCTTGATGAAAGTTTGGACTTTTCTGAACGTGAGACACATTTTTTTCTGCCAGTTCGAGGTTCTGCATTAGCTCAGGCTGGACTGCAGGTCCCCACCGAGGCCTGGGCTGAACTGATGATTGGCCAGCCATACCCTCGAGTGGGCTAAAGGGGGCACTAAAATCATAGTCAACCAGTTTTGGAGCAGAATGGGCATCAGGTAGGTCAGAGCCAATCTCCTCCAGGGCTTCATCCACTTGCTGACTGTCAGGCTTCAGTGATTTACTGAGAAGGTCAGTGAAGTCAGAGTCCTCCAAGATGAGAGGAGGGTCTGCTGCCGACGGATTAAGTGGCGGGGATACAGCTTCTGATCTTCGAATGTCTGCTAACTGCTCTCCCTGAGCCAGAAATTCCTGTAAACAAGGATATTTATTGTGTTTTCTAAAAGAGCAGAGACTACAGATTTCAATTGTCATTATCAGGGAGTTCTTACATGGCTTTGTACGGGTTTTAATGAGGGACCAGATGGCGATACATCCATGGGAGGGCACTCCTGGCCTAAGGGGTATTTGCCCAGCAATGCCTGAAAGGCGAGTACAAAAGCTTTGATTTAAAATAGGTGTAAACTTTAAGAAACATTAAATCTTTCATTTCCTTCCTTAGAAAGGTTATATCCTTGGATGAAAATCAGTTGTCCATGTTATTTTTTTTATTCTTCTACATGTTTATTTGTCAGCAACCTGAATTTTCTGCCTGTCAAGCATGAAGAACTGCTCCCTGGGTCTGTCAAGTCTTGTTCGCTGCACTCGCCACATGGCCCGTCTCTCCCTGCGAGCTGCTTCCTCCGACAAATGACTGTACTGAGCAATCAGCTCCTTTCTATAACACAGAAATGGAATATCCTTCAGTGGGGAGGTTCCGGTGTTACAGTAGCAATGAGGCAGATGATCAAAGATGGTAACAATTAACTTACTGTACAGTAAGGAAAAAGATACAGCTTAAAATACTATGCAGTCATCATAAGTAGCATGCCCCAAAACAAATGGAAGTCTAAGTAAATATGGTCATTGTAAAAAAGTGAAAAAACTAAAACAAGCTTGTATTTGGCTGGCAATTATTTGGAATATCTGATCAGAGACTCAGCAGTCAGCTGTTTACAGTAGTAGACCTGCAGATCTAAGCTTGCCAACAATAGTTTCCCAAACAGTGGGTTTATTAGAGTGATGTGTGATTATAAATGGTGCAGCCTCCAGTTCTAAGAAACATAAATCTTTGCCTGTATTAAACCCCAGCACATTTTTGTACACATCCCAAATAAATTAGGTGAATTATACAAATCTTTGCTGAAGGTGAAAGATGTAATCTGGATGCTTAAAAGGCTGCAGATGGCAGGTGCTTCCTTCCTTCTGCTTTGGCACGCTCTGATCTCCAACATGCCGTCAGGCTGAATGAAGGCTGGCTGCATGCGTTACAGACTCTAAAAGCATTTGTTCATGGTGGGGCACTAGACAGCTACGGGAATGCTGCATAAGCCTAGCCATTCGCATATGCAATGTTTGTGGAGTTGATGTTTCAGCATGGTAAACATAAATGGTGTTCATCAAGGGAGGTTTCAACAACGGGTGATAAGTTTAGCTGCAATAGGCAGAGCAGTTGTGACTGTGGAAGTTGTCAAACCTGGCTCTCTGCTCCAGCTGCTCCTCCAGGGCTTGCAGTCTCTTTTCTCGGTCTCTCGGCTCTCTGGCAAAGCTAAAGTCGTCCTCCTGCTGCTTCTTCTTGGCTGCGCTTCGCCACTGGTCACAGAAAGACAAACACACATGCGTGCACAATTTCTTTAGGCTGGAAATATTTCATTGTGTATCTTTTTTCTCACATACATCCATCTTCACAGGGTTACCAAAGATTTTTCAGACTCTGGGTTGTATGGAGAAAACGTAACCTGCTGAGCCCAGCTGTCAGCATGCTGTCCGTTTTGAGAGTATTTGTGACAGAAATGAAACAAGTTAATGATTTCCAGACTTGGGCTACCAGAGCAGCAATGCTGTGGCAACCCGCCCAAAGTAGCTGCAGTGAAAAGTAATTTTTTACAGCACCAACGACTTAAATAGTTAATTATTCCCACACAACATTTTTCAAATGAACTTTAACCTTTAATTGAGAAAAGTGTACTTTGTTATGGTGTGAACTGAACCACATCATTTAAAAATGTGTTATACTGTATTAAAGATATAACAAAGTCATGCCGCAAGTGAAAACATTGAGTTTTTTTTTATTTAAACCCCTTTGCATGCCATCTTTATAACTAATATGAAGACTATACTTGAGAAAGCTGAAAGTTCGGTTTCGAGTGTGAAGCATGAAGAAAAATACTTGAGAAAAAGGTCTGCACACCATGTCAAACTCCTCCTGGAGTTGCTAAGATGCCGAGATCTTTCCTAGTCTTTAACAGGACCACTGAGCGTGGGTGAACAGGGTCGCTTCCCTCCATTTTAGCAGGATCGCGCGTAGCCAGTGGACAAGTGAAAAATAATGCATGGGATTTCACAGAGGGTCAGAGGAGTGTCAATCTCTCAGATGGTACCAAGGAGGGCAACCAGAGGGTTCGATTCTGTGTGGTGTTTGAGAAATAAAGATAAAGGTTTGAAAAATTTCTCTCTGGCAAGTTTCAAGATCAGCAAATGTCCAGCCAACACGGAAAATGGAAAAAAACGCATAATATTCGTGACAGCCGGGACAGAACTGATTAACTAGCTGACTTGAAGGAATTAAAAGATTTGTGTATCTTGCATGTTTTGTCAGCATCACAACCAACAGAGAATCAATTTATGGCAGAAAATACATCTGGGGTAATAAATATCAGCCCTCCACCTTGAGATGGATGCAAATTTAAGAACTTTTTATAGACCAATGCAAATGTAAATAAAATTGGACAACCGACTTGTAGAGATCTTCTTCCGCTCTTTCTAGGTTTATCTGATTAATGCTCTCATGCAGCTGGCAATGCTTACAGTATTTCCGGACTCATTCTGCCTCTTGGGAGTATTTTGCTGTTGTTTTTTTGTTTTGTTTTTTTACTGTTCTTTAACAAACCTTCAGGCAAAACCTTCAATTACACGGATTTTAAATTTCCCACAGGTACCGGATTTCAGAAGGAACATTGCTGAACAAACTTTCATTATGTAGTGTGACAAAATGTGAAATAAAAAACTTCAAGAGGTGGAAGTATTTAACTTGACAACCAATTGTACACATGCAGATAAAGACAGTTGGAAACAGACTTATCACTGTGTTTCAGTCATTTCAGTTAAACAACTATTGTTGTGGTACATTTCTGAGAAGCAACTATCGAGAGCAAGTTTAACCTAACAACTCATTCTACATAAAAAAGCGCAGGTTAGACAATTTATTACTGGTTTGTATGTTCAAACGAAAAATAAACACAATTGTAGGACAAAATATTTTCTGAAAATTCCTGTTAAACATTTGTGTAAAATGTAGATACACAAGTTAATCGACTTTTATATATATATATATATATATATAAAATATCACAAAAAAAAAACATTCATTTTGACTTTAGCTACCTCCTGCTCCTGTTCCAGGTGCTGCTTCAGCTCCTCAAAGCGCTCCCTTTTCTTGGCCTCCTCAGCCAGACGCTGCGACACCTGGCGCCCTGCAGGAGGTGGTGGAGATAACAGTGAGCTGTTTACCCCTCCTCATCGAAAAGCAACCCGACATCCACATCCCTCTAAAACATGTGCTGGAGCACAAAGCCACAGCACCATCTGCCTTGCACTCAAATAATTCGAGACAAGCATAAAGCAACTGAGCTGGCATTCCCCAAGCAATCATCCTCCTTTGCCAACATCTTTTTACATCTTCTGCAGGAAAAAAAATGAAAATGACGCAAGGACTTTGCTGAACTCTGTGACTGAATTTCGCACCCCTAGGGAAATGGAAGACAAGTCATGACACAGCCTCAAAGTGTGATTAGTGTAATTTTACCTCAAGTGTAATTAATGTTGAAGGTACATCAGGCGCTTCCTGAACTACATAAAAATCTGTGTTTGTGAGTGTTTAAGTGTAACTCTAACCTCGAATGCTCTCCAGGGTTTTAGCTGCTGACTCTCTGACCTGATTGATCAGCTCCTGGCGTGCTCGTTCTGCTCGCAGGGCCTAACAATAGACAGGCAAGAAATCATCATTAACAAAGATTTATCCCTTGCTCTGGAGATCAGCTCTCCTCTCCTATCTCTGCCTATCACAGCTGCCAGCTGCACACACGGTCCAGGACATAGAAATTAGCTCGATGCCTTAAAACCAAACAAGCATCAGATTTTGCAAAGAGAAGCTACCACACGAAAACTAAAGCTTTCAAGTCAGCTTTTTACCTGCTCCACCCTGCTGATGGCGCTGTGTTTCGCAACCCTCTCCATGCGCCCACGATACACCGCGCATTCTCGCTCAATCTCCTCAACCTCCGGCAGGGAGAAGGTGACAGAGATGCGAGGCACCGGCAGCTCTGACCAGCAGATGTAGTGCTGGGGAACGACACGTTTGGGCGAGAAGTTAGTGCTTCAAAAGGAACCGCACTGCTTAAAGTGTTAACTCAGATGACTCATCATGTTGACATCATGTTTTATAGCCTCAAAGTTTATTTCATAAACAAAATATGTTGCACCAGCTGTCGAAAAGTGCAACTCCTTTTTCGCTGCTAGACCCAAAAGTAAACTGGCGAGGCATCTGAGATGACATATGGGAGAGATTTGGACACAAGGAGGATTAAGATGCTAAAGAACCTGCAAATATGTGGGGGTACGTTTTCCAAGTGTGCTCCTTCCCCTAGAACCTTTTCCTATGTCATTTGGTTTTAATGTAACAAACACAAAGCTGTGGAAAAAAAATAGATTTTCTTTCTTTTAAAAACTACAATGTATTAAATCATGTTTAGCCAATTTTACTCCGATATGAATGATGACATGAATTTTTTTTTAAAGTGATTTATTCCACAATTGTAGCTTAAAATTTTTAAATATTGTTTATTAGAAATGTATAATATTAATTTGAATATATAATTGTTATTAAAACATCTGTAGTCTCAATTTTATCCAGAATAGCTCATTAGAATGTCCTTTGTTCCGTGATTAACTTACCTCTAATTTTAAGAATCTCTTCAAAGAAAGTTAAATCTTCCACCAATCTTTTACTTTGCTCTCTTAATTATTTACTCTAGTGCGATTTAGAAGTGCTTTATTTTTGTGCTTTAATTAAAACCAAGTACGCAAATTTATTGTTCAATATCTAAATAATATTTATGCATTTCACTTTTTAAAGGCCTTTTGAAATGATGTCATAAGACGATCCGCTCTGTGCATTTACTATCAAATACTAACAACCCGATCCAAAGTTGAGGTGAGAAATATCAAACAGGTGTTAATGTTAACAGTTGATTCCAGCTTAAAGAATTCAGTGCAAACAAGAATGGGAACGTTCAGTCTTTTAAATCAATTCTAAATAAATAATTTTGTCATAAGAGTACTTATTTAAAACAGAATTCATTTAACATTTACATTAATGTTTATCAATATGCAAAACAAACCTGTGGACAGCAGATTTTAAGAAGGTTTATGGTCTTCCCACAGACATAAACATCATTGGCAAAGTGTCTCAGGAAGACTGGTACACAATCCTCCACATCCTTCGAGATCAGAGTGTAGCCTTGGACCCAGAAGTGTTTGTCTGCGGAAAAGACATTCGTCAATTGGATTGTGGGCTGATAAAAGAAACACCTAAATCTAGCAGGGGTGGAGCTATACTTAGACCTAAACTCTCTCCTTTTTTCTATGACTTAGAGGGCATGAAAAAACTGGCCGCTTGAATAACCACCTGTAATTGTTGGTACTCAGTGATCCTGAGCAAAAAAGCAAAACGGAACATGAATGCACGATCATACAGAGCACTTTATGCAAAGCCTGCAGCTTGCCAGGAAAGCTTTGCTGCTGATTGCTTCCTTGGCTGACGGAGTTCAAAAAAGTCGATGACATCCGTGTGTCCTTCAACGCAGGAGCGAGATCTGCAGAGGTTCACTGCTGGAATTGATGAGGTGTAGCCGATGAGCAAATGAAACCAGACAAAGCCAGCAAAACGGCGTGACCTTGAATGGGATGTTGCATTACATACAATGTTTGGACAGGCTATAATCCTTCATTCCTCACTGTATTTATTAGGCAGTGTCAACATTAAAAGTAACAGCTTGTAAATTTGAGTTTAGGAATATTAATGCCGGCACATAAATGATATAACTTACAGGTAAACATGCTGAGATCTCTTGTAGCTATAAATGATCAGATAAACACTTCAGCTTAAGTAGAACAGAATTATTTTCTTTTTTTGAACATAAAACACATATGTGAAAAAAATCTAAAAAAGGTAAATTGCAGTCTAACCTTACAATGAAAAAAATACTGTAGTCCAGAGCTGCGGAGATGTCTTTATATTTTTCTTTACTATTTTTATAACTTGACTAAGCCTTGTTCAACCTCAACCATCTCATTGCAGGCATTTGAAAAGTATTGACAGGCAACGGGTACAAGCAAAGATTGAAACAGACAGTAATTTATTGGCACCATTTACTGACAAACTACCCAACATGTTCTCAGACATTACCTATTTTAACAAAAAGCAATAACTATTATATTTATGTCGTAGGAAAAACAGGAATAAGTGTAATACTAATTGATAACTCCAAGTTACTCTGTCTGAAAAGAAATGTCTTCTACTGGGAATGAATCATGTTGGTAAAACTGTCATTTAGCAACATCCAGACTTCCTCTTTGCTACCGACACTCTATAGTTAGTTTCGAAGATGTTGCTCTGAACCTCCTCACCTAATGGAGACATCATCTTCAGATCCCACATAACTGACTTTTTTTAATAAGAATAAGTAGCTACTTTACCCACAATACTGAAGCTCTACAGAGGAAGACCATTTCAGCCAATTGTATCTAGGATCTAGGATGTAAAAAGCCTTGAAATAAATAAACCGTCTACTATGGTAACAAACAGGCTTCCTACCTTTTCTATGTTGGAATATCACACAATTGTAAACCATTTTCAAGTCTTCTCAGTTCTATTTAGTCTAAAACTCCTGTATATAAATGCCAGATATTAACACAGTGTTTAAATATGGGATCTGCAACAATCATGGACAGACGGAGTGATGGGTTAATGGACAAACAGTTGGATGTCGAACAGATGGATGGATGGATGAATGGACAGAAAGCTATTTAAAAGATGGATGAATTCTGGAAAAACAAATGAACGGATAGAAGAAAATTGGACAAACGGACACTTGGATTCTACATTTAGTTAATTGGGCAGAAAATAAAACCTGAAAATATTAATAATTTGCCATTCTCTCTTACATTTCCAGACCTGGAAGTCCTTTAAATACCACAACTCCCTTTTAACTAATATTTAAACACTAAAAAGTCCTGTTTATTAAAGAAGTAAATTAGCTCAAACTAACTTTTTAAAATAAAAAATATCATCACAATTTTCATTAATCAATGTAAATCTCATCTAGATTTTAAGATTAAGTCTCAATAATTAAAATATAAGAGCCAGATAAACACAGATGACCTGGCATTGAAAAACAACTTAAGTTAGAAAATCGAGACAAAGTTAGTGTGTATTCAGAGCACAGATGGGTTTATTTTTTCCCCTCACTTCAACTCTGTCCCTCTCTACTCAGGAAACCCATTAATTAGAGCAAATGAAAATGCTTGAGCAAGTTCAGCTTTCAAGGGTAAATCTGAGAGAAATCCATTTCTGAAGGTTTTTTTATTCTTACAATCAACATGGTGTAATAAATAAAAATAATAAAGCAATAATATTTATTTGTGTTTGTTCGTGTGACTTGCTGAAAGGAGATGTCTTCAGTCCCCACAGCCAGGACAGATTTTGTTATCTTATTATTTTCCAATAACTTTGTGGCATCCTTTATAGACACAAGGACACATCCAACTAGGCAATAAAGGCTCAAATTAAATCGGTTTTTCCTCCTACTATAGACAGTCTGTCTAGAAGCCTTTTGCTTCCTGTAACTGTTTTCATATGCTTCACCTCTGAAACTGAGGTAGTCCTCGTTGACTTGGATCATGAATTCTCCATAAACATCGCGAAAGACGCCGCTGTACACCCAGTCGGACACAAACCTAAATGAAACAAAGGCAGGGACTGTGTTAAAAAAACAAATGTTTAAACAAATCGATCAAATTAAAAATACTTTATTTATCCCAAAGGGAAATCAAACATGACTCAAGTTCTACATACTAGCAGAGTTGAGTTTGTTCTCTCTCTCATTTTAAGTTCTGCAGTCACAAACCTTGTGTACGGTTCACAGCAGCTCTTCAACAGGGACAGCAGGATTGGGTAGTTCTCGTTGCTGCAGTTACTCTGAGCTTCGTTGTAGAGGTAGGACAGCAGCTTAACACCCTGAGGAGAGCCACACGAACTGAGCTGACATCTCCTCCGGAAGGTTAAACATAGACCTGATAGATGACAAATTGCAGTTTGTACTTAAAAAAAAGCTCTCACCACAGGGAAGGTGGCCTGGCCTGTGCCGGAAGGTCCGTCCACACAGCACAGCTCAGACAGGTACCTTTGGACAAAAAAAGAGAGAGAAGGGAGTTTTTGATTTGATGACATGCACATTGGATTGTTTTTTGTCAGAACGGTTTGGAAGTGTGAAGTCCAGGTTAAACTAGGTTAAAAACAAAGAAACCATCAGCAGAAAAGAACATATAAAGGAGGTGTGATCTCACCTGAGTTGGCGGCCCACTTTGCGGAAAAGGAAGCTGATAGTCAACAGGCTGAGAGTAGGTGGAGTGCTGAGAACACAAGCTCTGTAGTAATGGAGATATTTCCTCAGACCACCAGTGAATGCCTTGGAAAATAAAAATAAAAAATACAAATATATGTAATCCTTCCATCAATACTGACACCTATAGAAAATCCAATAGCTCAAACCACAACAATAAGCTTTTAACTATCTTTTGTCTTGCAAACCTAAACAAAGTAGAATCTATTTTCAAAGGGAACAGGATATAATAGCTATTTTCATTCTTTTTTTTTTTTTATAAATAAAGTGTAAGACATGTATTTTGCAATAAAGCCAACTCGCTAAACCTGAACAACCTAATCTGACCATGGCACAATGTACTTCTTTAATCCCTAAACAAGGCAAACGTCTAACAGAACTTTGAGTTTCTTTAAGAGTTTTCCAACAAACCTCTGGGGCCTTTACAGGACAGTTACATTTAAAGTACACAGATTTATTGTGTTTATTATAATGCAATATCTGAAGGCTTTTACTTTTTCTCATTTTTATTTACAGAGATCAGAATAAAGAGGGCTAAATATAAATTACCACCAAACTTTATGTCTTTTATTTAGAAAAAAAATCTTTTTCAAAATGTATCAATTTCTATTCAGCTTAAAGGCAGTTATTTTGTTTTATTTCATCACATGGAACTAGATAAATTAACACTGATATTTGTGATTGTATGGTGAAAAGCGTGAGAAGGTATAACATTATGCTCACTTTTACCAGGCACTGTATTTGCAAATGCCAAACAACTAAAATTGTAAATCAACATCGTTTAATTATAAATGATCGAACCTAAACTTTTGTGCATTTTTGTGCTTTTAATTAATTCTGATGTTCCCCTGTTATTTTCCTTTGCACTTTTTTGTCTTTTATATTTTTAGATAGCCTTCTTTTGTCATTATTAAACTGTCTATTTATGCCTCCTTGTCTTAAATTGTCCCTTAAGGGACGATTAAAACTTTCTAAGTTGATGAACACAACAGGGGTAACAATGGCATTAGTGCAGAATCCGAGTGGAGGGAAACACAGGTCCCAGAGGTATTAATTAATGGTGATTATACAAACACACCTGGAAGACTAGGCCCTTCTTGTCAGCACTCCGGAGAGAAAAGCGACTCAGCCTCAGGTAGTAGGTGCCATACTGGGCCAACTCCCCCAGAAGACGAGACACGCTCTCTGGAGAAGCTCCCGAAATGCACACACCAGGCCTGACGTCAAACTGAATGCTCTGTTGTAGAAAGCACACATTTAGAAACGGCCTTTAAGGAACCGTGCAGTCTAATATAAATGGGCCATACTTGTAACACACAGAACATTAAACTCATGGGAGTTGGAGAGTCACTTTCTGAATGACTTCTGAAGTAACAGAAGACTGAGTTATTTAATTACGTTACATAAGCTAGATATTAGGTTTCTAAGTAACATTCCTCTGGGAAAACAAAAACAACACGGACAATAACTTGCAATCACAAAGACCAAGAACGTCTCAAAAAAAGTCTCTGGTCAGCAAAGCAAAAAAGTCTCAAGAAAACACATTAACTCCAGATATTAAAGTAAGGTGTAATATTACTGTTGACTATACAGTGCAGGCCTTCTGTTAGCTTTCTGAAAAGTTTTTAAGCCATATCTCACTACTTTAAAGTCTTTTTAAAAACACTCAACTTTAATATCTTAAAAAATATATATGTTTAAGTAACAGTTTCCCAGGGTTTCCAAACTTTTGGACAAGAAAAGTGCTACACAAAAGGAAAATATTTAATGCAATGCTACTGTTGACAAAGACAAAGGTAGCTTATACCTATTAGCTGGCAGAGTACTGGTTGCCTGTTTCACTTTTCTTTGCACACAACTACAAAATCAAGCTTACCCACTTTTTTGAGTGCTAGTATCTCAATCACTAAAGATATACATCCTGTGTGTGGACTAGGGCCAGTTTAACAGCTTCTTTCAGAAATAGCAGCTTTTAATCACGAAACATCACACCAGTGAGTGTTCACATCATGTCACATGAACATTTTTAATTATTTGGCACCTAAAAGCAATCAGGGAATCATCCGAAAATAAATAAAATTGATGTAACCCAAATATTTACCCATGTTAAGCATCTACAAATACCAGTAAAGTATCTTTTTTTTTTCTCTAGCAAGTCAGGTACATATGTGCTAAACTCAATCTCATAAGCATGACAGAGAGGATCTGTTTGTGGATAACAACTTATTTTAGGAAAATGTTCTTTCTATAGTGTATTGTTGGGTGAAGGTTTAAGTTAGAGGATTCTCAGCTTATTCTAGTAAGCTTTTTAAGAAAATGTCTTCTGCTTTTTGTTGTTTTGTCTAATAAAAAATGTTTTTATTCATTTTTCTGTATTGTTGTCAACCATAAGATTAATTAAGTTTGAATTGGCGATCAAATAAAAAAAAAAAAAAGCTCCTGGTCTGATATGAATACAACAGAGATTTAAATTGAGTCATAATTGAAAATAAAAAATGTCTTGTTTAACCTCCAGAATAGAGGCATGTATCATCTACACAATGCAGATGAAGAACTGTTGAGAAGAGACGTGTAGTCCTGTGACTCTGCTGATTGGGAGTAAATAGACAGGGAAAAAGCAGTGCAGTGCTTCAGAGGGATGAGTGTGACATTTCTCACTAGTATTGCACAAAAGGACACTGAGATAACCCAGATCAATGGACTCCAGGCTGTGTAATTGTTTGGAAGCAGGAATACTTAAAAACAATTATTTGAAACTAAGAAATTAATTGTTGAGCCCTGATAAGAACATTCTGTATCTTGGGCAGGAATATATTTTTGTTGTCACAAGTGGGTCATAAAATCTCAGCAACACAAAGACTGAGTCATTTCAGAAAACAGCAAGCATTAAAGCATTACAATTATGGCAAGTACATTGGTACTTTAAAATCCAGTCATGATTAGTCTCAAATAAGTTCTGGAAGACACAATCGTCGGCATCATAATCACATGACTTGGATTTTATGTAAATCTGTGGTGGGATTAAAAAAGGCTCTCACAAAACCTGTTAAGGATTTTGAAGGAAGTTTACTTCTGAATCCTCTATGAGCAACTTTCACCTTGACGCTTCCTAAAGAAATTCTTCTCGGCTCTCCAAGTTAAGATCGAGTGTGCTGGAGAAAAGGTGGCTATAAATAATTGAATCAAACCACTGAAAGTCATAAAAACATAAATAATCCTATGTATTTTACAAAGCAGCTGTCCATCATCCTTGATGTTCATCCAACCTGTATGAAAAGCTTCCAGCTAATAGATCTTAAAGATTCTCATTGGGTTCAGAGAAATTGTGGTGAAAAATGTATTGTATAAAAAAACATTAAAAATATTAACTGTTTCTAAAGACAACTTTAACCAAGGTCTCATTTTTCTAAAACTAAACAAAAAATTCTAAAAGCTTTTCCACATTTACTGTATGTCATTGTCAAACACCTCCTGCAGTAACAGGATAAAGAAGAGGCCTGGGGGAAATCAGGAGAATTGTGAGGTAGTTTCCGTTGTAACAAAAGACTCCAACGTTCCGAAAAAAAAAAAAAAAACATAATGGGATACAATAAAGCAACATGACTAACAGAGCAATTTAGTTCTTGATCGTTTAATCAGGTTAATGACTTGACACGATTTGGCTGGGTTTACGGTAATAGGCTTTAAAAGAACTGCGTTTGTTTATATCTCAGACTAATTGTGCATTGATTCTTATATCTTTGTCTGCTGTCCACTGGCAGCTGTAAAAAAAAAAAAGGAATGATTGCATTTTAGTGCATCTCCCACAGACTAACAAATGATGATGAATTGCACCTGGTTGAGAGGGAAGGTAGTGGACGCCACTCCTATCAGAACATTCAGCAGGTCGGATACTAATTGCTTCTGGGAGTCCAGGGGCAGCATGAGGATAGGAGAGGATTCACCGGAACTCACGACCCTCATCTCTCCCTCCCATAGCCGATAGAGCTGGTCAAAAGTCTCTCTGCCTCCCTCTGTGATATAGAAGGAGTCCCTTTTTCCTGGTGGGCTAGTGGGACAAACATATATTCAGTTTAGTTTGACATTTTGAGAAAGTCTGTCATTTGTTACTATTTCTAGTGTTTATGTTAATTTTGAAAAGCTTACAACTAATGAAAACGCAAACTATAATTAAAAAAACAAGAATATATATTAGTATATGTTTGAAAACTAGGTCATGTTTTGACCTCAACAGTCTGATTCTTCTTCCCTTAGACAACATTTTAGAGATGCTGGTTTCACTTGCCCACACTAATAAAAACATCTGGTTTAATGACCATGGGGATGCTATGTTAGATTGGCCAGGAAACTGGCCTAAACTCCATAGAGCATCTATAAAACATCAACAGAAAGATGAGTCAACAGAACCAACAATTAAGATAAACTGAAGGCTACTGTTCAATGCAATTTGGGCTTCCTTAACCGCTCATCTGAGCCACAGGCTGATTAACTCTACACCACACTGCATCAACAGGAATTCATCACCAAAGCAAATGGCAATAAAGGTTTGAATACTTATGAAGTATACTAAATTTACATACTTTTAAGTGGGCTGACAATTCTATATTGAAAAACTTATTTTTCTTTCTATGGCTCTTATTTGAGTTCCTAATGAGAGATCCTAATTTATTTAGATGTACCGTACTTGTATAATTAGTAAATGGATCATTTACCAGCCAACTGACTCCCAGCAACGGCGTCTTCTAGGCTCAAATGTGCGAACAGCCTCCCAGATGTCAATATCTGGAACAGGGCTCGGCTCCGACTGAGAGTCTGGCGTTAGGTTTGAAGCCGATTGGAAGCCTTCGTCCTCAGACTGATCTAAATAGTGAGGAACCTCCACAGAGCATACAAAAGATGGTCAAGTTTAGAAACAATTTAAAAAATGAGAAAATTTAAACCTGGTAACATTATATTCTATGTGTAAAGCTGGTGTGTTAGGCTAACAGAGTAGACATGTAGTTTAAATGTGGAGTTAAAACATCAGTGACCTACCCTAATAGCCAGCCCAGTAACATCAATGTTGCTGGGAACAGGAGGGAGGTCCAGTCTGATGTCCATGTCTGTTGTTCGGGTGTGCTGCAATGCCCCAAACAGTGTCAGACGAGTTTCCTTCTCAAATCTTTCTTCTGCTTCCACTTTAGTCCTCAAAGCCAGCAACCCGGTCCCCGGCAGAGACTCCATCAATCCTTGAGTTCCACACAAAGTCTCTAATGTCCCCCATTCCTCTGCACTCACTAGTCCCCACGCCCTGGCCTCGAGTCTTTGCAGCTCCTCGCTCTGATAGCTCCAGGGTTGAGGCCTTCGCAGCACGGGCCTCTCTCTTCTCATATAGTCCCTGCCGAACGAGGTAGGAGGCGGCGGGGCAGAGCCGGCAAGACACACAAGGAGCTCGAGCACAGAGTCTACTTCTTTCAGACCAGAGGAAATTCCTGCAGACAGCCTCCCCAGCTGGTCCTCCAACGCCTCTGCTTCTTCTCGGCACCCGGCCACTCGCAAGTCGAAACACATCATCAGGACTTTGTTCCTGGGCGGAGTATTGGCTGTGGCGCTCGGTCTCACGGCAGACCCTTTGGAGGCATCTTGAAACAGCTGAGACAGCAGGGCGCCGTATGCCCGCTTTTTGAGAGCTCTGTGGAAACCTTCTTTGGAAACTCCTCCAAGGGCTCTACGCTTCCAAGAAACCCCAGAGAGGCTGCAGTCACACAGAGCGCTCAGCAGCTCAGTGATACTGCTGCTGGAGCCGGCTTTCGTGGGGTAGTTTGAGCTCGAATACATGGTGGAAATGCTGTCTCAGATGCTTGGAGGGAAATAAAAACATGCAAGTTATTTTGCGTAAGTCCTAGTTCTGAAACGTGGCACAGATCTCACAAGATATACTCACAGAAATAATCAGTAAGTCATTCACACTTAAATTAAAAAATAATGATAAGTTTTAGAATAATAATTGAACTGCAACCTTTTCAATTTTGCAAATACAGTCGCATTCATGACAAACCTGCCACAAGCACCAAAATCATTTTGTTTTAAGTAATGTAGCTGAAAACATTCTTTTCAGCAGGTTGCAAAAAGTAGGCATATACAATCTTTTGACTTAATTCTGGTTGGATATGCGGCTATTCTTATCAGAACTTATCAGAACATATTACTGTAGTTGGTTTCCTGACAAACTATAGTTTTACCAATGCTTCAACAAATACTTCCACCATTCCAAAAAAAAAGTATTTGAGACCAATGTCTTTTTGGAACGCTAATTAGTATAAGTTTGAACAATTCATCTTTTATTTAAGATGACTCGAGGTCTTCGCCACAGCACTAACTTTGAACATTTCTTAGGACCTAAAAACCCTGTCGTAAAACAAGTTATTGTGGCCAAACACCTCAAACTTTCCTCTGGAGGACATTAAGCTTGTTTTGCTGTATATCTTGGCTCCAGATATTAAGTGTCAATTGTGAACCGTGCACTTCTTGCTTGGTCAGCACTCTCTCACCATTTTTATTTTAACCACTTTCCCTTCATCTAGTTTATCTGGCACCGACCTTAATCTTTTTTTTTTTTTTTTTTTT
>JAVLVB010000487.1:144227-162138 GCA_032876305.1 Orestias chungarensis | reverse complement strand
TGCTTCCCCCCCAGATTCCCAACGCAAACTTCCATGCGTGCTTCAGTAGTTTCCTCCTGGTTCAGCACACCTGATTTCAATCGATGGCTAATTAGCAGGCTGCGGCTGAACTTCAGTCATCTGGATCTGGTGTGTTAAAGCAGGGGGGACTTCTCAAACGCACAGGGTTGAAAAGCACTGTAATTACCAAGACAATATGAAGCGAACTCAAATATTTCCCGAAGAGCGCAGTAAATGCATGGACTACCTAACTGCAGCTAACTGCTACTAGCTACCTGTTAGCATTATTAACCGTTTTAAACTCCGTAACTATTTGTCACAGTTTCCTACCAAATTAAATCGACGCGTCGGGGTGTCTTCAGTCTTCTTCCCATGATGATGTTGATAGTTTCAACCGTCCCTTCACCCACAACCAGCTGCTTCCACATCGTTGCTAATGTTTATTAGCAGTAGACTGGTGCGTTTTTTGGTTTTTCTCGTTTATGCGGGTAAACATCTGAAACCAGACGAAGGCAATTCATTCCGCTCTAAAATTGTCTATTCTAGCCAGTTCTCCCTACTTTTATTATACAAAACAGCTCATATTAGGAATTGCTACACTAAGTAGCTACATTTAAGCTATTTTGTTCATTCATATTCTACCATCAAACGCGGGTTAACAGTAGTTCCGGACTACCCGCCCACTCGAACGCCATTGGCTGGTTTTGGCAAAACTTCTCGCTACGTCAAACGTCAACAATGACGTTTGACCAATCCTGTCAGTCCATCGCGGAGCTGCATTCAGGTGACACACGTAAAGAAGGACTAATCATGGTCTTGCTGTTAATACCAATTGTCATGATTTAATATTATAAAAAAAAAAAATTTTATTATGATATACAGGATCTTTAGGAATTAAAACATAAACAACTTTAGTTTTTAGAAATGACACATACTGACTGTGTTAGTAAGTTATTGTTAGTAAGTTTGCAGACACTGTTTTTTTATATTTTTTCAAATATAAATCTGTCTTTGTTTACTAAAGTGGTAGAATTTATTAAAACGAACAACAACAAAAAATATTAATACGCATAAACTAAACTAAATCCTTTTACAATATTTGTTATCAATATTTGCTCTCAATGCAATTTGTTACTATAGAAATATACTATGTTTCCTATGACAGTGACCTGAAGGATTTATGTCCCTTAAATATTTTCAAATGCTGTGCCTTCACAACCACAAGCTTCATTATGAAAAAAAAAACTTAAATTGAATATTAACAGTGACCTCTCACATATTCATGGTTTAGGATTTGATTGTTCATTGGAACATTTATTAACTGAAAAGCTGTATATTTGTGGGTTCCTTTGTTATATTCTATATTCTGTGGGGTTGAAAAGGAATTAGGAGGCGGATTAGATTTTATTTTTAAATGGATGGAACTAAATAAAGCCAATCTTAGAAGAAACCATTTTAGGGGCTGTAAAGTTTGGATTCAAGTTTAGCTGAACAAAACATGCATGCAATGCTTTTCAAATTTTCATGTCAATAATATTTGTCCTATTCCGTTCCCCCCCCATTGCTATGGTAAACTCTGTATTGGTCTATGTTTAAAAACTGCAATTTGAAGTTTGATGTCAAATAACATTTTAGAACGTGACAGGTAGTCTAGGTAGTATGACATGTAGTTACATGCTGTCTGCCTGTGTCTTAAAGTGTTTAACATAACGTGGAGCACAGGTTAACATTCCCACCTGATTTTACAATACAACCTTTTTAAAATTAGAGCACTATCTAAGACATTGATGGAACATAAAGCATTTGGCACGAACTTGTGAAAGACCCTCCCCACGAATTTCATAATGCCTTTTCTGCCACTTACTTTACACTTAATCTCCAGTTACAAGGAATTCATATTGACAACATGTTTTTGCCTGCTGGCTATAATATTTGGCTCTAATTTATTTGCATTTCATTCACATTCGGCTCTATTTTCAAATTATATCTGTACATTTGTTTTCATTTCTTGTCGGCCCTGGCTGCATTGCCTCCCTGTTCACTTTGTTTTGTCTTTGCTTAGCAGATTAAATCTCTTTATTGTTTATTTGCACTTCTTTGATGGCATTTTGGGCTTCAGTTAGCTGTGTCCCTGTGGATTTTTGTTTTCTTTGTGGCTGGCTCACATCTATTTTGTTTTCGAAATGTATTCTTTTTAATGTTATTTTTAAAGCTGTTTGTGCTAGTCAATTTTTCATAACTTAGCCAAAGAAATTGTCATCTCAAGCAGAAGCTCAAAACAGAGAACATTTAATCCCATGGCTCCTCGCAACTGAAAACAGAAATACGGTAAACACAGTCCAGAGATCTTCACTTTGGATATTCATCCTTACTGAAAAAATTTTAGATTTTAATTTGAAAGCAATATCAGAGATTAAAAAAACTATCCAAGAGGGCATTAAATTACATAACCAAAGCCTAATTTGTTAAAGAAGTCCATCAAAAATGACATGTTTGTATTTTGTCACCCTCATTTGTCAGAAGTAAATTGTCTAGTGAATATAGACGGGAGTTTTACTTGGAAAGTTAGTACTACTTTCTAGTTCCAGCATGTAAAAAAATAAAGGTTTTAAGGCAACATGAATAAAACCATATTTGAAAAAGTTTTAGTTTTTTACATGTAGTTGGAGAATCTAAATGCTGAATAAAAAAAGTAATCATATAAAATGCTTTGCAAAAGTATTCACAACACTTACTTCCTCTGTCATGTCCTCTGCTGTAGTTTTAATTCTTTTGCACCTAACGATAAATTTTCATCCTGGTTGACACAGATGCACATAATCCCACTTGTCCGAAAGTGAAAAAGTAAAAGCGAAAATCCCTCAATCTCTACATTTCGCATGTCAGCCAGATTTACCAGTTCTCATCCTAGCAAAGCACATCCTTCATTGTTGTGTCTTCTGTCCTTGAAAAGTGTGGTTATACAGTCAGAAAATGGACAAAAGTGAAAAGTTCAAGAGGGAAGGATTACTTAAGGAACTAAATTTATAAAACGCAAATCACTTGGAAGGAACTGTAAGAAGCAGATGTATTTTTCAATTTGCAGTGCAAGTTATTTGCTGCGATTGGTTTAAAACATTTTCACTTATTGGACTACATATGTCAACATCAGCAGTTGACAAAGTAGTTTTGACAAAAAAAAAAAAACATGCCAGTTAATTAAATGCAGCCCTTTAAATGGGACTACTCTAAATCACTTTGACTTTATAATAGCCTTATGTTTAGGAAAAAATGCAGCTCATCACTTCTCAATGTAACAGTGTTGGATATATGCGTACAGAGTTGTAGAATCATTCTTAGCGGTTTTGAATTATTCATCGGCTGTGTTCAAATACCATACCACACAACAATTGTTTATGTTTTACCAAGTATTCCCCCTCCTTTTACTCTCTCGAGGAGGCGCAAATCAAAGCTAAATCTCATTAGTAACTTTGAAACGTGGAGGTGAAAAGCAACCTATTGGGAAATACAAAGATCTCCTGCTGAAGGAGAGGCTGGCAGCTGTGTGCAGAGAAGCATCCCAGAGAAGGAGAACAGAAGCCAGCAACATGCAGATTTTAACCCATTTTCTTTGAGCATTTCCAGCACATATGCTGGCTTTAAATAATCATTTTTAGCGTGCAGTATTGATTTGAGGACACGGGTTGCTTTTTCAAAGTTTTATCTTACAAGTGCAAACAGTTTTACCCCTCCTGAAATAATTTAAACATGTCCTGCAAGAGATATATAGTCTTTGATTCACAAGTAGATTGGGGATAATATTATGCTAGATGCTGTTCCAGCAATAATCAAGTTTACTTACGACCCCCTGAAGTTACTTCTCTGTTGCTGAATCAATAATCTGCGCTCTAAGAACAAAAGCCTAAACGCACGCCTGTGATCTGTCTTGCATACATCAGCTCTAGTAATTCATTTTTGTTTCACAAATTTCCTGCTTCGCTGTCAGTTCTTGATGGTTTCAGCATTTACAAAAAAAAAGAAAGAAAAAAAAACCTTCATTGCTTCACACAGAGATTCAGCTCTGCTAGTTACAAGTCATTTCATTCCAGTTTGTATTCTGCTGTGTGTTTCCTGATGTGGATTTTAGATAAAGACCATGCCACTTCATGGGCTACGTAACATATGGTAACTGAAGTTTTCAAAAATATTTAGGATCATAACATACACGAATATTTGTTTACAGCACGTTGTTCTATTTGAATAATTAGTTGGTCTGACTTCTAATTATTCTGAAAGGACTTTGTCAACATCTTCTTGCAAGCTTTAAAAGCCTTTTTACTTATTTTACTTCCTATGCCAACATATATATTTAGGGGTTATTATTAGAAAGCTTGCCATGTTTTATACTCAATTACTTCATAACTGTTATAGTTAATACCACTTCAGAAAGAAAACATGCAAATCATACATTTCCAGGCACTTTCATCAACAGAGCGATGTTTTTGGCAGGTTTCCTCACTGGGATCTCTAACCACCTGTTTGGTGGTCTGAGAGCCCAGTGGTGCTGGTGTGTGGCAGCCTCGCTGCCCAGGACATCTGTGGCTACAATGTAGAAGCTTGTCACCATGAGTGTGTGAATAGGTGCATGAATGGGGGAAAAATATTCTGAAGATCTTGGGGTCCTCTGGACTTGATAAAGTAGAGACCATCTATGCTAGGTCTGCATAACTGAATTGAAAAGATCCAAATAGATGTGATTAACGTTAAAAAAACAAAAACAAAATGGATAGAAAGGCTCCTAAAGGAGGAAGTTATGAGCGGAAAGCTGTTTTCAGCAACCCCTGACACTGTTTGCCAAAGGGGGGTATTTCCACTTCTGATGATTTATATCTTATTAAATTAGTAACATCCTTTATCATACAGCCTAATTATATTTCAAAATAAGTGCACTGGTATTAGTTGGTATTGTTGATGTTATTTGTCCTGGTCACTGAATAGTACAACTCAAATACCGCAAACTAGAACTACAACAGCAATGTGGGGTTAACAAGCAAAATGAGTCATTAGCCCTTGTTCCCTAGTTCACTGATATCGCCCACAAAAATGCTAATATGTTCACATTTACCTTAAAAAGCAAGTTCCTATAGACTTTCTATGCACTTAGATAGTAGTTTTTGTTAGTGTTTTACATCAAATCCCAATAAAATACAGTAAAATTTGTGTTTGTAATGTGGGGAAAAGTGCAAAGGTTCAAAGTGCATGAATACCTATGCAACTTGCAGTAAATGCCAAAGGTTTTTAAGAACAAACAACTCACTCCAACAAGAAAATCGACTGCCTGTGGCTACTCAATCACCCAAGGTGATTGTTACTCCTTATGAATAAAGCATGAGAGCAGTTTCAGTCAAAGCAAATCAATATTGTCCAAGTAAAAGAAACACAGACAATATGAAGGGTATATATCTCTGAGTTTATTCACGGAGGAGTGCATGATGAAACCTGTGGGTAACTGCTCCGTCCACACATACTACTTTTAAAATTATGTTCATCCAGCACAACCGGACCGGGTACAAGATCGAAAACACGCGAAGCTGCCTCAGATGGGGAGGAAAAACATTGGCTTCCATTGCTGGGTCAGTACCGAAAGTGGAGCGTCCCAGTTTCCTTTATCATTACAGCACATTCACAAGTTTCAAAATGGGGGGTTGGGAAAAAAACAAAAAAAACAGGTCTCGACAACAGCACAGACAATTTTTTACTATCTTTTGTTGTTTTCATCATAGGAACCAATGCATAGGGAGGTATACAGATAGAATACAGTATTTCAACTGGTTTTACAAAGATTTATATGTATAACAAACGAAAAAAAGACTGCACAGCAGTAAGAAAAGTCATTTGTCGAGTATAGATAGTCATTTATCGTACACACTGCAGGATAGCTTAGAAACACAGGTCAAAAGAATCAACACTACTGGAACAGTTTTGCTCTAAGTTCAATTGTACACATGAATACCCTTTTGTCCAATTTTGGAATGTGATACATTTTCAAGGGAAACCCCATAACCGACTGGTCGTTCTTCAACATGTAATCTTTTTCACTTTTTTTTTCTTTGTTTGTTTTTTGCCACCAAAGTCCTAGTAAGCACACGCCACAGACACCCAAATGAAATGCACACGTCAAAACTGCAGCCGGAAAAGAAATCGTACTGAAACGTCTTCAGCCTAATGGCACGCAACCGGCTGCAGCCGCGCATCTAGCGTTTTAGAACTCACACATAAGATCACAAGTCCAAGTACTTTGCTTTGTCTATGGTACTATCATCATATTCATCTATGTTACCAACGGAATAATTTAGAAACATTATATATGTATCATCCTATTAAATAAGGCACATTTTTGGTTAAAGAAAGGCTCTGAAAGAAGGAGCTTCTTGCATCGACTGTGTCAGTGAGAAAGGAGTCACAAGTAAACAACAGCGGAGATGAGGATGGAGAGTCTGCAGTCGGCATGCAATTAAGATCAAAAGCCTCCCCTGCTGATTTCATTACACAGAGTGCCACTCCGCATCGCACTGAGTGGGCAGTGCCAAATGCTGTTAGTCAGGAAGCCGGAGCGCCATGCTGAGACGGCAGGCGGGCAAGGCTCGAGGTCTGTGCAAACGTCACTCTCGCCAAGGCAGGAATCGTTAACATTCTGGGGTCTCTGGAGCTCGTTGCCAGGTGTCAGCCAAATGCGTCCATCAGATACGAGGGAGGACAATTCAAAAGATCTGCTGATGGCCAGACCCACAACTTTGGGGGGCAGTGTTTAATGGACTAAGAAATATCCAAGTCTCATTGTGACCCTGTCCACGCTCTGACACTGACATCAATATTTCAGTTACTCTAAGCAATTATATACACGACTGAACCCAAGCACCTAGACATCATAAAATAAAAAATAAAAAAATGGAACAGGACAACAATTTGTTCAAAACATGCCACTGCAGGACCAACTGCATCTCTGGTAGATTATTAGCCTATTTTTGTTTGTTTGTTTTAGAGGGAGGGTTATTAATGATTATATACTAGAACATTACTATGGCGATAATAAAAATGGTGAAAAAATACAGAAACATGAAAAATTCATAAATAAATGTTAACATATTGCTGAGCTGCTACCATATGGCTAATACATTTAGTAAGAGAAAGCAATAATCTACTTTATTGTAGCTCATAGTACACTAACATTATTGCAGGGCTAATATGAGTGACATGTCTCAATGGCAAAATAAAATTGCTTTTCTCCGCTGACAGCTAAAGAAAAAAAAAAGTTGTACAACAAAGAAAAAAAAAGATTGTTAAAAAAAAGGAAAGAACTCAACTGAACTGAAAACTCAGAAATGTCCCTCTGTGCTTTAGTTTGAGTGGAATGTTTCATGGCACTGTACAATAAAGGGAGACAGGCTGTGCTGTTATCGATTTCCATGAGCACAAGTGGCAATCAAGCTTAAAGCAAAAAACTCTGTATAAAAAAACATAGATCAACAAATTCACTTGAAATGTTTGCGGAACCTCCAGTAAGCCATCACGTCTTGCGAGCCGGCGTCCCCGTTCTGACCCTTTGGTCTCCGTCGTAAAGCTCGGCGAGAGCACAAGCATCCGGCGTTGTTCTGGGTGGCGGCGAGTTGAAAAAAAAACAAAAAACGAGAGAAAGCAGGCGTCGCTTCGCCCTCCCACCTAGGCATCCCATGTGCGCACGCACGTTCCCACACAGCTCACGACGCACACGCCACCATTCACGCAACACGCAGACATTTACACACACAAACACGCGCGCGCGCACAGGCTGATTAAAAACACTGATTCCAATTAAAAAGATATTTTGTTTTCTTATAAAGCTCTCTGCATAAAGACTGCACAATAAAAAAAATATATAATACAACTCTTTAACCCTTTTCCACCCAGAGAGAAATTCAACATCTGATTATCTACTGTACCAGTTCTCCACAGTGGGGCTTAATTCTCACAGAGATTTTTTTTTGTCATACTGCATCCTGGGAGCAATATTCTGCAGAGCATGAGTAAAAGGGCTCAGACCTTTAAGGTTTGACGAGGGAGATTTAAGGCGTACCTATAACAGTATAACCCATCATTTTTTAAATTCCAACCCTCTTTTTTTTTTTTTTTTTTGCTGTATGTGTGCAAATAATCAATCGTAGTTACTGCTCAGGACCAAAAACAAAACACGCTCCAGTGAGGCACACAATAAAACAAGTCCGCTATCAGATTTTGCATTTACATACATTATGCTCAAGAAAAAAAAAAAAAGGAAAAAAAAAAGGAAATAAGCCCCCGTAGTCACTGCCGATCTCCCTCTACGACGCCACTTTAGTCCCTCCCTCTCGTTGGGTTAGAGATCAGTCATTTTGTTTTCCAGAGCAGCTGCAATCTGCTGCAGCCGCAGGGTCAGCTGTTTACTCTGAGCAGCTGGGTCCTCCTCCAGGGATGCGATGATCTGAAAGGGACGATGGAAGGACAGTCATTGAAATGATCGACAGAGCGGTCGCAAATATCAAGAGAAGAGGAGGCGGGAGGAGGACTTGGATGAAGGACAGCAGAAGGGTAGTGGGGGAGTAGGAAAAACAATTGGACAAGGCTGACAAGTGCGGGGTAGAGGAGTGTTATTCACAATCAACAGTCATGTCATATTACCCATTATTGTTTGTGAGCCCCTCTCTTAGGGGAGACCGACAGCCCCATTTGTTTATCCAACTTGTTCGTTAGGTTTTGTTTTCCCCCACTTTTTGTGACCTCAAGTGGCGACACACGGTAGACTTAAAAAAAAAATCAATTCCCGAAGCAATTTTCCAATTCAAATCCCAAAGAAATGCTTTCAATTAAAATTTCACACAATGTCTTTTTCTGGCATATCAAGAGCGAAGTGGGAAGGGAGGGGGGACGTAGAAATATAGTGGGCAAAGGTGCATACAGTGGAATAGGCCTCCTAGCGTGCGATAGGAAGGCCAGGAGGTTCTTACCCCGTCGTAGTATTTGCTGGCGTACTGGTAAAGCTGATGGAGAGCCACTTGGGTGTTCAGTTTGTCAGTGTGAGACTGCAGAACATAAAAGATGGTGTAAACGTAAGAGAGCTGACAAAATAATAAAAAGAAGAACAACATTGTTAACAGCTCAATTGCCCTTTTTCCTCCCCCCGTTGGAATCAGTTATGACCACCTTTAGAGGCAAGTCAGAAAACGTTTTGGGGACCAATTCAAAAAGTGTAGGCTTCTTTAAATAGTTCCACTCAATATGATAAAATACAAGACCAAATGTATGCGTTTGGTTTCCTAACCGGTTTTGTTGCTCAACTATCTGGAGTCAATCCAAGGGTTTAGAAACCGTGATCAAATTAAGAAAACAAAATTATTTTTTTTGTCACATTTAGTACATAGAGATTCTTTGTGACACCGGCCAAGATAAACTCTAAGCTGCTGCAGTAAAGGATGATATTAAGGCTCTTTTTTGCACATTTTTTTCCACGGGTGCCAAATAATTTGTCTGCTTTAGTAATTTTGAAAATAACTTAAGGAAAAACAGCCTTTTGGATGTGAAAATACCACACGGCAGGATTAAACAAAACACTTTGCACGAAAATTACATGCATTAAGACAAAGCAGCAATCGTTGATGGGGGGGAAAAAAAACAACAACTGAAGATTAATGTGATAGGGAAATGTAATGCCTCCCCTCGTCACATTTCTGTACTACCTAATACTTCCTTCAAGGAAAACACACTTGTTAATGTGGTAAAAATGGATTTGCCATGTCATTCTAGGCTCAAAACATTTAAAGCAAGGTCGACTACAAGCCACAGATAATGACAGCTGTGTCTCTCACCCGTGACACTTCCGCCAAATGAGTGTTCATGTCCTGATCACTGACAGGGACCATCTGCCTGATGCCCTTGTAGTAGCTGCACACATAAAGAGCAGACAAGAGGTTGTAATCACTCAGTTACGCAACTGCTATTACAAATATAAAAAAAATGTCTCTGGGAAATCTGGAGGGTTTTGAACTAGACATGAAAACAGATGTAAAGTAAGATTTTTCACACTTACTCATCCACCATCTTCTTATAGGTGGAGATCTCCTTTGCATAGAGTAGTTTGTTACTCGGAGAGTCCTAAAGAAAAAGGAAAACCATATAAGCAAGATAAAAATCTTATACATCTGCATCCCAATAAATTAGAATTAATTTCAATAATTCAATTCAAAGAGTTGTACATGAGTCAGTTTTGAAGACCAAGGGTTACAGCTAATAAAAGGAAGATGAGGATATCGTAAAGACCAACAAAAAGGGGCTTTTAACAGAGAAATGCAATGTACTGGACTAAATCAGGGGTGTCCAACCTTAGTCCTCGAGAGCTATTGTCCTACAGGTTTTAGATGCACTCCGCTCCAACACACCCGAATCAAATTAATAAATGGCTCATTACTCAATTCAATTATTAGATTCAGCTGTGTTGGAGCAGGGATATACCTAAAACCTGCAGGAAGGAAAATTTGGGACCGGTTGTTACAGATTTTATTTTTGAAGCATTTAGGCATAAAAAGCCATGTCCCTTAACCTCTGTGAATTGTGTCTCTATGCTGGGCCGAGCGTCCTCTTTGTTGGACAATAAAACACGGTGACCCTAATTAACGGAAGGTTTAGTGAAACGAAAGCGTTTGGCACAAAAAGGTGCAAAAGCAGAGAGAACTGCTTCCTTCTAAGGAACACTCTGTGTGATGAGGCTAAATAGAAGTTTTAATATTTTGAACTCAATTACTGAAATAGTTTAAACTGTGAAGGTTATTGTTAAAGCAACACTAAAGAACTTTCAGTTTTGGTTGATTTTGGCGTCACTGTGGATGAAAGCGGTAGTGTTTTGCTTGAATGAAGACTGAATTTCCCATGAGGACCAGCGCATAGCATCATAAAACCCTGATCTCCCGGTCGACTGCAGTTGGATTGAAGTACATTTCTGTTTCCAGTGGCTGTGTGAATCTAACTGTGGCAAAACAATGTCATAGGATGATGTTGTAAGCCGTAAAGCAGTCACCACATTTTTTGTTGTTTAGTGTGCCAGGGTTCCTGCCACCCTCCTCAAAATTATTCCTTTCCGTTCTCACAGTAATTTACCCCTCACTCAGTCTCACTCCCTTGCACTCTCCCCTCATTCTCATTCCTTTACTTTTGGGTCCACTCACCCGGCTAAGTTTGTGCTCGCTCTTGGTGCAAGCATCCATGAAGGTCTGGGCTATGACTGACAGCGAGGCATCCACCACTTCAGACACATGGACGTCGAACATGAAGTGTGGATTCTTGAGGATGTTCACCCAGAATCTCAGTGGGAGGCTGGATAAGTGAGGGAGGCAAGAAATCACTGTTATTATCATCATTAGTGGATTGAAACGGAGGGAAAAAAACATTTATATCTCAACAGTAAATTCATTTAAGTGGAGGAGGCGTTCCATATGATAAGGGCACTTGTCTGTGGTTGAACTGAGAACGATAAAAGGTAATAACAGGGGAGGAGAAAAGCCTTTTTTTTGTAAGTGCCAGTTTATTCAGAACAATACCCTTTGCTATCTGTTTGTTTTAGCCTTTTACACAAGTCTGGCCTCCGTAAACTTGTGCTCCCGCACAAAATGACTGTCGTCGCTAACAAACACAGGTTTAGAAATCTAAAGTAACTGCAGAATGTTGACCTTTTCCAGATCCCGTGCAGCTTAACATAAAGACCAGACTACATAATGTAACGCCCCAATGCTTGTGCTAATTTCCCCCCTGAACAGGATAACACGTGCTCTTCTCTCTACGCCCATCTCAGCTCATGAATTCATGAAAATGCCCAAAATACAGCAGTTTTCAGAACCCTCTCCTCGCCTGATCACTGTGAACATCCCACCATCTGGGAGAGGAAACAGGCGGCGTGTAAAATTCATACTGATTCGGTAATATCTTCTGGGAAGGCTTGGGTTAGAACACAATAGAGGCATAAAAATAGCTATGTTACTATAATCGCAGAATTAATTTAGCTTGGGAAATAATTAGCATGTTTTTTTGTTTGTTTGTTATGCTTCATACACACATTCATATTAAAGACATGCCCCTCAGTTGATTTGATAAACAGAACGGGTGGATGCAGAATTGGGTGTAAAGTTTGGTAAGTAATTAAATCGCTCATCTTGTGTCCTTGTGAGCGCTCTCTCTTGCCAGCGCCGCGTCAATCACAGGCATCTACATGCAACACATCGTCTTGCGTGCTTGAGACTTAGCCGACGTGACACTAATTTATGCACTTAAATGCCACATGGGAGCGTCGAGATTGCAAATGCAAACTAAGTATGCTGAAATTGTGCATTTGTATTCAATGCTTTCTGGAACAAGTGAGTTTTATTTCTTGGATAGTTATTGTATCACAGAGTATAAGAACAAAACTGCTGCTTGTTATATAAAGAAGCTCTTAAATGTAGGAAAATGCCAGTACTTTCCTGGATTTTAGAAGGTAATACTCTAGTCATGTGGATAACATAATGTTCAATAATGAGACATAATATCTACACCTAAAAATCTATTGTATTTTAAAAATTTCAATAGTCACAACATACTTTTGTAACAGTATTAACTGGAACTCCACCTGGAGTTATTGTTGATTAAAAAAAATCTTAAGTTTACATGACCAAAGGACATAATTTAGGTTCACTTCATATTTTTATGTTTGTAATGGTGGGACAGGAAGTACACAAGCGTCAAACACATGGTTGTAACATATGTATCCTTTAACGGTTGCTATAGTTAGCTTGGTAACCCCGGGATGATACTCATTCAGCCTGAGGTCAGTGGCTTAATGAAGTAGACCTTTGATTCGTGTCATATAATTACCCTATGGAAATTTAAATTCATATAACACTAATTAAAAGTTCCTAGAAGATATGATCAACTTAAAAAAGTAAAAAATTCAAAAACATTCTTCATTTACGTTTCTTATCTCAAAGAGCAGCAAGGACCTCTTCAACTGTGGAAGTGCCAAGAGGACAATATTCCCCAAACTTCCAGGATGATAAATGAGGCAAGTAAATGCTGTAAAGGTCCTCAATGCTTTTTAAGCGGTTATTATTAGAAGCATTTAGTTTAAATTTAGATCTTTTGGTGAACATGCTATTACAACGGAGGAGATTTTAAACAATTTTAGTACAAAACAATAAGAATAAAATATTCATATGTTATTCATAATTTTATATAATAATAACATAAAAATTTGATAAAAATTAATTACAGTTTTGAAAATACAAGTGGTAAATAAATCTTAAAATACTCGTTGGGAAGATTTTTCAAGAAATGCTTTCTTAGCCATTAGCATGATGATCAACAATTGTAGAGATGTAGTTTACTACGATCAAATAAATAGTACAGCTGGCTCAAGCATGTCATGTCTACTCGTATTCCTACCTGTTCGTTTTCCAGATATGGATGGTCTCCTCGTCAACATTGTTGTGTTTCAGAGCTTGTTCATCCAGGAAGTCAAAGAAATATTTGACAGCCGGAGGGACTACTGCCACAGAGCACAGCACGCTGCGGAAGAAGTCGTCCACAAACTGCTGTAGTGTTCCCTGAAAGAACCAAGAAAACATTGAGACAAGTAAGCCGACAACTTCAGACCTAAAGATAATGGATTTAAGTTTGGAGCATTTTTTTATCTTTTCTGACCATCTCAAAGACACCAGCTACCCTACAACCATCTGCTCCTCAAAAAGCTTTACGGAATGTTATATATAGCTTTGTATTTACCTTCACAGACAGAAGTCGAGTCAGGTAGATCTCGGTAATGGCTTTGGTCATCGACTTGTCCTTTATACTCCCTCGTTTGGATTTGATCTCATCCAGTTCTTCTGCTGGCCTCACCAGATGGAAAACTTTATCGTCATCCAAAAGAGCATTTCCTGTTGCAGAAAGATCACATTTTATTACCCATGTACATTTCTGAAAAAAAATTAAATACATATTCAGATAAATAAATATAGGAACCAAGCTTTCACACAGATGCACTACATAAACAACTCTCCTGAAATACATGCCCCCAAAATAGAAGAAATGTATTATAACCTTCAAGACAAGATAACATTGTTCCGTCTGCGGATTCTACTTCTATCTTTTTATCGCGTGTCACTTACGTTCTTCGTGGTTTTCCTGGTTCTGGTCATAGTTCTGCTGCGTGTGAAGCACTCGGGATAAAACTAATGTGGCATTGTCTCGTACCTAGAAAACACAGAGGTCAGAAAATATGTTACAGTTGAAATTTAGAAACACTTTGGCTTGTAACCACATTGAAACCCAACCAACAAATCTCTCTTCAACAACTGCAAAAAAACAAATCATGCCACATTCATGTTTTCCCAGGGGATGAGGCTGTTTACCTTCTAACTTTATACATTTTATTTTCATCACTTAGTTCACTGTGTGCAAGTCTAAGATTTTCTTTCAGATGTTTACAGTGTCCCTAACATGGCTTGTGGCAAAATTGCTTTTTTCTTCTTCAGCACTTGCCTTTGCTTGTCACTTCTCCCCAGAAAGTGTTACAAATTTGCGGATTTCAAGGCTAATAGTTGTTGACTATTTTTTTCTACCCGCAGGTCCTTTAATTACCTGAAGCCAGTTTGCTGCTCATTCAATTACAGCAGTTTAAGTGGACAGCTATGTCTTGGTAGGGTTTCTATCGAGGTACTGCTTTGAACCTCTGTACTAAAACTCATCACGTCTTTATTTTATTTCAATTCAATATAATTTATTTATTCAGCACCAGTTCATAACACTTCATCTCAAGGCAAAAAAAAATCTATTCAATACAATCACACAATCATCCAACTGATCCTAGTTATCAAGTGATTGTTCAAATTGATCAAATTAGTTGAAAATCTAAATCGAGTCATTGATCACGGCATTCACCAGCATGCAGAACGTGGCTCAGTACAAGCGGCCATCTGCTGCAACCGACATCTCACCAGGTTTTTTTATGCTTTTTTTTTCTACTAATGCAGACCTATAAGTCTTTCAAAGCAGAGCTCTATTTAGACTGGGACTTCAAATACACATAGGTGGACTCTGTTGTCTAATTTATTAAGCAACTGGTCGCACTGGGTAAAAAAAAATAAAATCATTATATGGGTTTTACAAAAACTAGGTGCTCCATTTTATGTTGGTTTTTCAAAATAAATCCCAAAAAAAGACACCCGAGATTTTAGTTCTAACACTACATGCACTAAATTTTAACTGTTTCTCCATCCCATTTTTTTGTTGCCAATCAATGAGACTGGGCTGATATGAACAGTGGGTCTTAACTGTGATATTTAGAGGCTAGTTTCTGTGGCACACCCCATTATTGACTCCAGATATACACTGATTAGCAGCCCTCTGACACATACCATGAATCCATAGCAGTTAGCCTGAGATCTAAGAACAACCGAGAGGCTGGTAGGATCAAAGCAGACCAAGCTGCTTTGAAAGATCCAGATTTAAGTAGTCGCAAAGCAGGGCAGGTAGGGGATATTACTGAGTGACCTTTATTGTCTCAGAGTCAAAACAGTGAGAAGAAGATTTAGTGACTTTCGGCTGTGAACCAAAACTAGAAAGTTGGTGGATGGGAAAGTCTTATGTATTTCAAAGTTGATCAAAGTGTTGACTTGAATGTGTTTAATAATAATAACATCTCAGCTAGCTATTTATTATAACCGGGTAGCTCTGTACATAAAAACAAAAGTATAAACTGACTGACAGGTTTCAATAAATGCAAAAAGACGTACACAATAATTTATTAAACCAGAGCTTACCACTGACTTCTGTCTTGTTGTATGGCATAAAAACTACCAGCATATATTTATGAATACATGTGTAGGATCATATGCATGCCTGCAGATTATTTTTTTATATTCGATATTCAATTTGCAACAGGACGCTATGTGAGGGTCATACAAGCAGGAGTGTAGAAAAATGTCCTTGTCTTGAATACTCCATCTCCCCTCATTATGAAAATTCTTCCTCCCTATTAAGTGACTTGACAGACATAACATATGGTAAAGAGCCACAGCCACTGTGTTTGTGTGTCATGCTTCGAATTTATATTAATATTGTGAAGCTATTTCACTAACAGGTTTAGCAATGTATTTTTGCTTTAAACACTTCAAATCAGATCTGACTGACGGAGCTGAAGAACAGCTGTATCTTTTGATTTCCGAAAATTAAGGTAGAATTCAAACCTTTCGCTGTTTTGTAATAAGAAGAAACGATGATTTAATGTGTGCTAATCTATTCAGGTCAAGAAATCTGCTGCAGACAGATTCAATGCAAATCATTCCAACGTGCAGCTCTGACTGATTAAGATGGAGTGAGAATATTAGATCTGATTCGCTTTTACACACCTCCATTTATCTACTCATCTCCCTGCATTCTTATAAAATCCTAAGCATTTTGCAGCTGCGAATGTTAAGATACAGTATTTAGAGTTACGAGAAAATCTTTTGCCTGTACTCACATTGTAGTGTGCGAGAGTGTTGATGTGCTTCCATCGGCCTTCTTTCTGCGAGGTCAGGTCCAAATCGGATAAAATTTGTCCTGTCGAGCCAGGACGCCACTCTGATGACAAAGGAAGCAAATGGAAGGTATAGTTAAAAACCTTTGCTACATGTTAATAAACTTTGGCTTTTAAAGGTAACTATATGGTATTAAATTAGTTCTGTTATTCACGACAGTCACCGAGACTGTCAAGGAAGTTAAGAGCGACGAAAAGACATCACTCTTGTGAATAATTTCGATTTTATTAAAATTTGTGTCTTCTTCCATCCCGAACATTTTCCGCATCGCTGCAGACTTGACAACACACGTGACGGTCTGGATGATTCCTTTACAAGTTCAGCAAATATGAGGGAGACATCTTTTTATTAATCATGAACAAAGTGGGTTCAATCTAAAAATGCATAAAGAAATGAGATCTGCAGCGTGATGGGAGCAGCTTTGATGTTGGGAAATATCTGTGGAGCTTTAGCCTTTTAAGTCGGTCCCCAAGGTTTCTGACTACACTAGTGAGAGAAAGTTTATTAAGGGATGAATCAATTTCCTTATGTTGCTGACATGAAATTAAAACCTTCAACAACAAAAAAAGATTCCTTTTACAGTTTTCAGAGACAAACAGATATTACATAAATTATATATTCAGCATGACCGGATTTGATAAATAAAGTACTGCTGGTTTTTAACACTGCATAACAACGCATGTTTGAAGTGTTCATACCTTGACACTGTTTCAATGGCTGTCATGCCTACCTAAAACTATATTTTCTTTGGATTTACTTGTTGATGTTTTTTACTTCAATTATTCTGCAAAAGATCCTAAATTTAGCCAAATTTGAAGGAGAAGTCCTCAAAATCATTTAACACAATTCTTGATCAAATTTAGATTTGGGCATTAACTGGACCATTATAACAAACACATATGATCAGGTCTAAATTAATACATTGTGTATCTTGTGGTTGCTGGCCTGCTTCAGGCAGGTTTAAAGAATTGTAATTTTCTTTAGGAGTATCAAAGTACAGGACTGAATGCAAAGGTGTAAAAAAAAAGTGAATACATTTTAGAGGTGTGAATACTTTTGAAAGGCCCTGTATTACAGTACTCGTTAGTGTTTCTTCTATACTCACCCAGAGTGACACTGTCAACCTTGGGCCTTTGGGAGTACGGCAGGTTTCTGTATACTTGCTCTATGATCTTCTCCTTCACCTGCGAGATGGTGTCACAGCTCAGCACCTTGACGGGTGTCACATCCGGACCCTCGCCTTGAACCAGCACCTGCAATGTCTGAAAAGCAAACCACACACACACACAAATATATATATATATATATATATATATATATAT
>JAVLVB010000487.1:104880-131031 GCA_032876305.1 Orestias chungarensis | reverse complement strand
AAAAAAAAAAAAAAAAAAAAAAAAAAAATGCAAGTGCTGCATTAGATTATGAGGGAAAAACAGTGAATAAGAGACTAGATAATTACTTAATATATTTCAGTATTTGAAGTTTAGTAAAAAACATGTCCAAATCTTCTACAGACATAATGGGAAGTGTGTCACAGCTCATCAAAGTTAACACAGCAAGCCTCATGCAGGCAAATACGTGGGCAACAATATCAGAATGAGAAGCCCAAACCAAGCGCTCTCCAACCTAAAAAAACAAACAAATAAAAATGCAGGAACGACACCAAGACGAAGAGTGCAGTTGTAGCAACAAAAGTGAATGATTTAAGACTGGAAGAACTCCATCTGGTGACATAAATCTCGGTTTATGCCTCATCAGGCAGATGGTGGGGCGAGGATTTTGTCGTAAATGTAGCTCCATCCTGCCAGGTGTCAACTGCTATGGCAAGTGGCTGTTTTCTACTTTATGGGCCATTTGTATGAAGAGAGCCCTTTTAAACCCAGCTGCGACTGAAGTGAATTTGCTAGACTTGATAATGCAATTATCTTTTTAACAGTGCTTTGCCAAATATAATCCTTGCAGGATGATGGAAGTAAACCCTTAAAATTCTGTCCAGGGCAGATAAAGTCCTATGATAACTCAAATAACTTCATAATTAAGACTGATCTGTAAACACTTACCGTGTATGAGGAGGTTGTCAAATTTTAAGTATTAAAAACGTTATTTATTGATAATAAGTTAAAAATTCCTGCTTCCCATTGAATTTCTTTGTATTATTTTATAAAGAAAATTGTTCTTTTACCTTTACTAAAATTGTGTTTAAATGAAATCCTGATTTTATATCCTTTTACATGCATTTTAATCATAACAGCTATATAAAAATAATCAACATGCAACTCACTGCACCTAAATCAGCTCTTACAGTTAATTTGAGAGGAATCCTAAATGGGATCCGTAGCTTTACTGTGTTCTTTTTGAACAGTTTTTAGTAAACCAGCCTGTGTCTGGAGCCCTTCAGATCAATACAGTTGTATAATAAGCCTTATAACATATGCAGGCACACCACAGTGTTGAGAGAGATAAAACTCTGATTACAGAGAATCCTAAAGAATTGAAGGAAAATCCTACATTGAAGGATTTTTTATGGTTGATCTCATCCTAAGTGCACATTACCTTTTGGAGACGGAATACTTTCCCTCCTGATGAATACAAGGCTCGCCGACAACCGTGATGCTTTTAATGTCCTCCTTATGAATGCCAAGGTTGGATCCACGGATGGTAATGGAGATGCCTCCATGCATGGGCCCAAAAAGAGGGATGATCTGGAGGGGTGATGTGAACATTTATAGGGAGAAGTACGTTAAAGAATTGGTTAAAAAAAAGGTTTGAAAATTTGAAAGATTCTACTTGACAAGGCTCATTTTATGGTGAAAAACATGCTACAAAATCATATCAACATTGTATCAGCCATGTGGATTCATATTATGATTAAGTACAGCTGGCTAATAATTTAATTTTACGGTTTAATCAAATTCCTACCTTCATTTCTGGAAAATCAGGATTTTTTATTTATTCTTTTACTGAGGTTTAAGTAAAGCAATATCAGCCCTCCCAAAGCTTACTATCTTCCTTTACAAACATTTCTAACAGCTTGCATCAATTTGGGGTTTGAATTCAGGTCAACACACAGAGGTGATGACTGAAATAAAATAAAGTTTTATTGCCCACCCCCTGCTAAAAAGAGGATGTCTACAGTTAGTTTGCTGCCTTGGCTTTTATTTAAGGGTATCAATATGAATGGGGCTAAATAAAAATGCGCTTCACACTTTTATTTTTATGTGTGTCACTTGAAATCCAAGAAAGTCATTGAGGTTTCTTGTGCGACAATATCTGGTGCAGATTTAAGGGTTCGGTCATTTATGTGGACAGCAAGCACACAAACAGGATTTATCCTCTGGGGTCCTTTAACACCTCAGTGATTGGAGAAAAAAATATCAAGCCAATGACACCTTAAACAATCCTGCCCATGCCATTTATCAATAGTGTTTTTCATCAGACCAACATATCTGTTTGTCTGTGTTGTGTCTGGTGATAACCTTCCCCTGAATTATATTGGTACAATTACTATTCGTCTTCTTTTTTTTTTTCCCCCGTGTCAATGACAAAAAGGCATCACCAACCAAGTAAAGCAAACAAAATATTGATCCAATCTAGACAATGGGGGAAACATTGTAGCATGCTCGCAAGGAGACTTTCAAATCTTCTGTCAACACACAGATGAGACAGACGATACAAAGCCAATAAACCGCTGCAATCGATACTCCAATCACAAACATCGGTGTGTTCTGCACTGTTCAATGTTCTTAGACGAATACAGTTTCACATCTGCAAAGTAAATGTGAGGTTTGTCACTACTTACGTTGGTGATCTGAGGGTTGGGGCACTCAGTGTTTCGGGGGTCCTCCTGCGGTGGACTGCTGCAGAGCTTCTCGTACACACAGGCCTTTTGCTTGCTGCACCATACACACTTATACTTTGGGTCAGCGTACTTGCAGAGGCTGCAGTCCTCCCTTCCCACTGAGCAATTGTAGAGTGTGACTGGAGAACAACAAGGAGAGTAAATTATCTAGTGTTGAAAAAGTGGGTCTTTGCCCATGAGTTTAATTTCTATTTTTTCACAAGGTGGGGATTAAAGGCAGGAAATGTACCATTTAAATTGCTATCCATCTTATTTCCAGTCTCATCCCTCACGTAGAAAAGGATGTTGGTCTCCGGTGACTTATCGTAGGAGAACTGAGGAATTGAAAACAGAATTAATAAATACTATAAAATTCATTGATTTATTACATTTAAACTCTTATCTACAAACAGTGTGTACTGCTGCTGCCACCCTGTGCCAAGGGGGAAAAAAACATTAAACCCCGTCTGGCAGATTTTCAGCTGAGGAAATCAATGTAGGAGAAAGAACATAGCTGGGGGCAAGGTACGGTTTGAGTGTCCCAATCACAGAATTTAAAATGTGGAGATGCAGCTAAAATAACACAAAACAGTGGAGCCTGTCCATTAGAGGGAGCTAGATAACATCAAAGGACTTTGAAAAAAAACTTACATACAGAAACATACAGAAAACACTTGGCATAAAAACAAAGTACGTACATAAGCTAATGTGCTGCAAAAGAATTGACGTTGTGCTACAGTATTACATTTTCCTTATATAACTCTTTAAAATGCACTCTAAGAAAAAGAAAAACACCACAACTCAGATTTAGTTTAGCAGCAGTAGTTAAGTGGAGGACAATTTTTGTTAAAATTGAGGAAAGCAACATTTTACTGTGGTGGTATACTAACGTTGAAACCGGCGAACGTGTAGAAAGGGCCGTTCTCGTATATGACCTTTTCTTCCCTGTTCTCCATCAGCTTGGTGCCGATAGTGAAAACCTGATTCTGCAAGATCACAAGAACAAAGATTAGTAAACTTCACGCTTTAACCAATGACTATATAAATGAAACGGGACAAAAAAATATTCAGTATATTATTTAGATTTATTTCCCACAGAATGATATATTTCAAATGTTTATTCATAAGATATTGAAAATATTAATAATAACATAATCAAAAACCCCAAATTAAGTTTCTCAAAACAAAATATGTGACCAATAAAAATATATATATTGAGATGTGGCTGCCTTTAGCAAACAGGTTAAATCCCATGTGACGTAAATGGTCACTGTGGAAACTTTACACCTCAGGCAACTGAGCCTTTGAGCCTTTCCACCAGCCCAGTTTTCGTTATCCTAGGTCAGACACTTCTGCTGTTTCTCTGGTTCAAGAATGACTTAACAGGAATGTGGGAGTTGTAGCTCATATCCTTGATGCAACTGCCTGTGGCGGCTCTTCAAGCTTACACTCCAGATGCAGACCATGCCTTGTGAATGTCATATTCCTCTCAAAGCGGCCATTATCCCAAAGGCGGCCTTTTCCACCACACTTTTTCCTTCCACTCAACATTTAATTAGCAAACATATTGGATGCAGGCGATCCTGGGTTTTAAGCTTTGACTGGAATGTTTCTGCATGGGGTTTGCATGAAGATCCTCTCCGGGTACTTTGGCTTCCTCCCATGTTCTAAAAACATTATTGTTAGGTTAATTGGTCTCGCTAAATTGCTCTTAGGTGAGTAAGCAGAGACACCCACCCAGGTAAACCTATAAGGCTAAGCGGATATATCCAATTGATGGGTGGATGGATAAAAGCTAGAAGTCGATCCCTCTGTGTTTAATCAACATACAGAATATGAGCTTCTCTACCAGGAGTTAATGCAACAAAAACTAGATCATAATAAACTTCCCATTTTTGTACATCTGTTAAACAAATGCATCAATGTTCAGATCTGTCTTGAGTTTGAGGAAAACATTTAATGCAGAATTTTGAAGTCATCACACACTAAGGTGTAAATGTTGGAAAATAAAAGGTCGCTTTATAGAAACATTAGCATCAGACAATGTCTTATAAAGGCACATTAAAATGACAAGTTTAGTCAAAATAACTGGATTAGGACTTGATTTAACACAAAGGGTGTTAAATCAGCAAGTCCTAATCAGAAGTGAGGACAAAAGAAGCAGAGGGAGTCCAGCATTAATCAGAAGGTAGGTGCTTCATCCCCAGCAAGTCTGGTCCACATGTCGACTTGTTCTCATCAACACTGGTAAATCCCTCAGTTTCCCCTTGATGTATGAGTGTCTGGGACAGAAGAAGTGCTTTATGCAAGACATAAAAATCCTGGCAAAAACGTGTGTATGAATGCGGATTGCGTTTTAAAGCACTCTGAGTGGTCAATAATACTATCAGAGTGCTACATAAATACAATGCATTTCCCATTACGCTTTTCCTGTAATGACTTCCTGTTGTGATTTAGGTGATTAATGGAATTTAGAACATTGAAGCACTACTTCCTTACTTCCTTTTTGCTTTCTTCAAATGTTTAGTTTTGATTTTTTTCCCTGTTTTTTTTTACAACTCAAAAATCTGCTTATTTATTTACTGCACCAGGTTTTTTAGCCTCCGCAAGCACAAAATGTTTTGGGTGAACAGACAATCTGCTTTACCTTGTAGTCCTCCAAATGGATCCCTTCAAAACTTATACGAGTCCCATAGCCCACTGGGATCAGAACCGGGTCTGGATTCTCAAACCGTGGACAATCTGATCCCTAGAAAACATATCAAAGCAAGTCAGACACACCCACTTTTAATGATCTGCACTTCAAATATGCAAGTCACATAACAAAGCCATTTAACTGTGGTACCAGATAAGTATATTGCTGGAACATCTGCTGAATTGTAAATTGATATCCTCCACTCTCAGCATTTGTCATAGAAGATGTTGGCAGCTGATTGAGGGATTTGCGTTTTTATTAATTTTCAGGAAGAGTGTGCATTGCTCAGCTACTGCGTCACAACAGATTATTGGTACGTCTTACAAAAGTCTTCATACTTCCCTGCACTTTTAATATTTAGCCACATTACAACCAGAAACTGTAACGTAGGCATTACTGGTGATAGAGCATGTATATAAAAACACTTCTGAAAATATGGCATGTAATTTAAATTTGTCTCTTTGAATAACATTCTCTTAGTGCCATGACAAGTCTGTTGGGGTGAAGCTTTATCAGATCTGCACATCTAGAGTTTAAGGATTTGCCCATTCAGCTTTGCAACATGGTGTCAGATCAAAGGTAGAGCATCTCATCAGTAATTTTAAGTGACACAGATTCTTAGAGGACTTTTTTTTCTTGACGTCAGAAAATTCCTGTCATTCTAACAAATGAATATGCTGAACCATTTCATTGCAGACCTTATTGTGTGTTTAGAGTTGCTATTTGCTTTTTTTGAGTCATTTTTATCCTGTTTTAGTGCTCTTAAATGAACCCGTATTTACCTGTCCAGCTTTTAAAAACCTAATAAGCATGTTTTTTTTCTGCTAAACTTTTCATAACGTCAGTATTTCAGCGCGCTGTGCAATACACAGCTTTTTGCAAGTAGGCCTGGTCATCTGACTAGAGCACCTTTTCTCCACGCTTATAATTTCTTGTCCTGTCAGTTCGGGTGATCAGTGAGGCCAACACAGGTGGACTCCATGTAATATTTAAGGGACTTCTGAATGCAGTTGGTGGCACTGGATTTGGTGTATTAGAGAGGGATTAAATACAAATGCACACCACAGTTTTTTGATTTTTAATGAGATGAAGCAAACACTGAAATTCATGCCACTTCCCACTCCCTACTTTTATTTGGACTGGTCTAGAAAAATTATATTAAAATACATTGAAGTCCATTGTTCTAAATTAGCTAAATGCAAAATAGACAGGAAACCATACAGATACCTTGAAGTATAGCAGACACTGACTTCTCTTTTTTTGGGACTGACCTTACGGTGTCTAATGATGTGTGAGCCCACTCTGGTGTCATCTTTGTCACTACATGTGTGATCCTGTGTATTCCACTGGCAGCCCCACGGACTTGACACACACGCCATACACCTAGAAAGCACGTGAAGAATTTTAACATGCATATTTACATTACTGCACACAAACAAAAGCATATACCAACAATATTTTAAACATGCAAACTCATCACAGGACGTCCTGCACAGGAAAATCTATGAAGCTGACATTGGAATGGATTTCTGCAACCTCACATAAGCAAAGCTCGTTCATCACAAATGCCTCAGAGTGAAAAAAATGAGGAAAAAAATATGGGGGCGTGGGGGTGGGAGAGTGGTGTGATCAACTTTCATTTTTTGATTAATGAAAAGGGAACACAAGCAATTTCCATAGTTTGGTAATAAAGGCGCAGAAAAATGCAAGAGGTGCATTCAAAACCACCATGCATCACAATTTACAAACAGAGCCTTTATCTCCCATCTGCTCATGCGTGGTGATAAATTTACATCAAAGTTGTCAAGCCGACGCTGTGTTCAGTGTCACTGTGCATTTTTGGTGAGTGACGGAGCATAACTGATAGGTAAAAATCTCACTCACGGTGTGTTTTCTGATTTCCTCACAGTGGCAGCGCAGTTGTAGAACTTGAACTCACTCATAGCCAGCTCCACAGTCTCGTTAACTAAAATCCTGACTGAAACGGCCACGAAATCTAAGGAGAGAGCAAATTAAAATATTAAAAAAGCAGGGAAAGCGCTTCCAGAATTGGACAAACTACTCATTTAGTGTAAATAAAGTAAAAGATATAGTAAAAATCATCATTTCACTAATTCTAACGTTTCCAACCAAAAAAATAGTAATACAAAAATATTAAAAGATATTTTGTTTCAAAGTGAATGTTTTTTTAAATCATTAAAATAATTAGCTTAAGTGGAGATCTACAATGTCTGGACAGTGTTCACACTACTTAATTTTTTATATGAAAGATCAGTAGAAAGCAGCACATAATTTTACCATTAATAAAAAAATAATTTACATCCGTTTTAAGACAAGGGTTAAGAAAAAATAAAACAAACAAGTCTCACATTTTTCCAAAGTACATACAAAACATGTGACTGATGAAGCTATAATCAGATTTAACATAAAAACATCCTCCGTTTATATAAATATCAGCCCCACTTTAAAGCATGGTGGCGGCAGCATCATGCTTTAAGATAATGAGAGGCTGCTTTGTGGCAGGTGTTGACAGAACACCGGCTCTATGAGGTATACGTACACAGAGGGGGAAGCAGAGCATATAGCACAGCAGCATTGCACACAAAACAGCAAAGTGTCACGAATGAACTGCAAAAAAAAACCATCCCGGGTCAGAAGAACAGGACATGTGCTGCAGATCTCAATATACAGATTATAAGTATAGGTGAATTGGCTGAAATCCATTATATTGGTTGTCTTAAATGGTTGCTGTGCTTTGGCTTTAGATTTTTATCTGCTCTTAATGACGACTCACCATGCAGATCTTCCTTTGTACTTACAATCAATAATTTGTCCATTTGTTTTTCATTAAGCCTTATAACTAATAAATCTGTGATAAGTGAAACTAACCTAATAACCTAATTTCCGATAACCCCATACAGACATAAAATACTGCTCCCTATTGGGGAGAAACACAGGAAAACAAGAAAATCACTCCCACATTAAGTCCTTCTCATTTGGTGAGTTAGTATCTTTGTAAGGTTGTTTTATTGTTCACTTTATAACATTGTAAAGGAAATATTTGATATTTTGCCAAAGCTAGATTTTCTAACGCAGAAACGATCATATTTAAAACATAATTTTATGATACATATACTTTTGAAAATAGGCTGTCATTATGTTACAGGTTGTAAGAGAACTTATTGTATTATAGGAGTAAGTTTTCCTTTTTTTTGGACATCAAAATAGGGTCACCTAGCTTGAGTAGGGTAACTTTTCCATTGAAGCTCATTTGTGGTTGTGACCTCACGTTCACCCTCACGTTCTGAGGAATATTGAAACGATAGTGGAGTGTTCCATGACGTGTAATGTTTAAATAGTTCTAACATTCTTTGCATGGAATTGGTCGTTTGAAGCAAATCTATCACTTCCCAATTATGTTGGACAAGTAAAAAGGGCAAAGCAATGGTGGAAGGTGAGTGGAGGAGAGACAAGTGGAGAGACAGAGTAGGAGGTAAGCATGGTCAGGCAACAGAGAGAAGCAGGACAGACTAGAGGGAAGAAAAAAGCAAGCAGAGAGAATCTGGCTAGGTCACCGGCATCGCGCCCACAACCACCAATGTGACATGATGCGAAAAAAGAAAGCTTCAAGAGTTTTGTAAAGCACCGTAAAAAATTTAATTGGTCACTGTAAGGAAGGCTGATTAGAAAGGACAGACCTTGGTCCTCAGGTGTTCTCGGGATAAGAGACGGCTGCGGCAGATCACAGGAGACCTGGCTGGACACCAGCATGGTGCCTTCGCTCTGGAACGAACCAATGTTGCACTGCAGACGGTCAGTGGGTCCAATAGTAGGAAGGAACGGGATGTTGATCAGGACCTGTTGAGGAGAAAAAAAACACACATAGAATTTAAAACTAATTGATTTTTTGCCAAAATCAATGATCTTCATCACACTTTGATTAAGAAAAGACCTCAGTTAATTCCTCAGCTCTTTTAATGATACAAACACGTCCGAAACAGAAGTCACAAAAAACAAACAAAAAAAACAATTTCCTATTGAAAGACAGGAGATTGATTGAGTGCAAGAATAGAGGAGACATGTTTTTGATGGAAATTCAAGTGAGTTAGAAAGGGAGGGACAGGAAAAAAAAGAAAGCAAAGGACTGAAAAAAAGGTAGAAGCAAAGCGCAAAAGAGAGGCTCTCAATCTTCACAGTGTAAGGACCAATCAGCCAGTCTGTTTATAATAAGAAAGTTTGGAGCTCTCTGGTTAGATCAATACTGGCCAGAAAAACAAAGAGGATAGGATTTCTGACTCACGATATAAACAGTTCATAGCTTGGATCATAAGACATCGGTTCAACATGCATTCATAGACAATGAGAGAAAAAAAAAGAACAAGAGCAAATTAGAGGAGTTGTGTACCTTGTCAGTTTTTTTGCAGGAAAGATTTGAAGGAAAGAAGGATACAATCTTGACACACTGCTGCCCGGGGCTCCACACCCAGCCGTTCTTCTCCTCCGCACGACGGCATTCAGACCTCCTGGTGCACCTACGAATGAAGGATGAACTACCCCATCACCATATGCTACACATCCGATAAACACTATCCCCAACAAAACAGACTCCAGCAGAATTTCAATGGGCTTTGTGAATAATAGCTCGCCGCCACAGTGACCTTAAACAACCGCATTTTTAAAACGAACTTTCATAGGCGAATAATCTGTAAACTGCTTCAAGGCGAATTTATAACAGTTTTATTCAACTCTCACTTTAAGGTGCATAAAATTACTCTCTTAAAGGAAAGTGGAAGTGCAATGATCCATACTGGACCAAAATAGTGAACTATTTTGTAACCAGCATGTTTGATGCAAGTGAATACCAGCTTTCCTGGAGTTTAAAGTCCTTGTAATAAGATTCCAGAAAAGAGCCTGAATGAGCTTTACCCGATCACATGGGTTACCGATTAGGACAGGGCCCAAAAACCTGCTGAAAGAAAGCTACTAAAGATTCTTAGAAAGTACAAATAATATATTTAAATGTATGTAGTCAGGAAAAACAGTCATGTGTAGAACCTGAAGGAGCAGCACCTATCACTGTATCACTCCTGTTGAAGTCTAGAACAGAAAGATTGATTGAGTAATTAAGCAAATAATATCCCTATAATAGATTACCTGGTGTTTTTTTGATGAAAAAAATAAGATACTAATTTAATTTAAAAATATACTTTATGAACATATTTCTAAGTATAGTAAGTAATAGCTGCTCCTCTTCAATTTTAAATCAAAACAATCTAATTATATTCCATTTTCAAACAATATTTTTCTTTAAATATAACAAATTATTATTTTACTCAAATATCATACCTTTAGAATCTTCTACTGACTCTATAAACAACTAAATCGTGTTCATAATTTTGCTTTAGCTAAAGATGAATTTGTCTTTTACCATTGGATCACATATATTCTGAATATTGCTTATAACCTTTTATTTTCTGGCAAAAGTAATCACAATAACTCATGAACAAATTGTTTATCTCTCCAAACACTGACAGAAATACACATTATATAATGAATTCAGCACTAACTTTGAAAAAGAATGACCTGTTCCTGACCATATCCCTGTGAAACATGATACATTCACAACTTTCTACACTGTGGAACCTAATAAATGTAGGATGATGAGATTCTATTGCAGTCTGACTTCGTTGCACATAGCTGACAAACAGCTTTAATTCCTCACGACTCCATGGACAACGGAAGATGAACTATAAACAGCTAGGGGCACTAAAAGTGTCTACGGAAGAGAAAAACACACAAAATAAATATCCTACTGTGTTACACAGATTGTGGGTGTTTGTGTTAATGTGTTGTTGTTTTTTTTGCGAATATACATCTGTAGGTGCGTGCATGAGTGTCGCCGTGACTGTGAGTTTCTCACCTGCCCTCCAGGACACACCAGCCACAGTAAGGATCTCTCAGCCCCACGCATGATTGGCAGTCTCTCTTTTGGAGGCATGTCTGCACCGGCACCTTGGTGATCTTGAGAATTACAAAATAAAATATGATCAAACCCTGCACCTTGGAGGGGGGGGACACCCCAGAAAACACAGGGTTTTCAGCTAGAAATGCCTATCTAGTTTTCTGGAGGTGTGCTCCTGACAAGGCACGTGCTCATGTTCAATTATAGAAACAATTTACTCAGAGCATCCAGTAAATGTTTACTATATCAGCTCACAGAAAGTAACTACCTATGTAATTACCCTATGCACTTCCATTAGATGTTACTATTCTGTCAGTATTCTTCAAACTAAGTGCTTGTACAGCTACCTAAATGCATGCAAAATAGCTTTTATGTTTTTAAAAAGAAAGTAGCAAACATTTTGTTTTCCTTATCGAGTCCCTGATACAGTTATTTTGCACCATGAACGTCTTCCAGGAGAGAAGCTCTAAAAATATTCTACATATTTTAAAAGGATTCGCATCTCGCCTATCTGTAAAAAAAAGTTGGCATTCAACTCTGCTTTTGACAGTACTTGGCAGAGCAACGAATGCTTGTCGCTTCCAACGCAGCTGAACATCATGGCATTCAAACCCGTTTTGATCGAGTACAAGTCACCCTTTAACCCGGCATCTCACTGCTGTTAGACTGGCTTCAAACGACAGAATGAAGGAAAAATCAAAGCTGGGCTCAGTTTTCAGTTCTCAGTGTAAATATGGTGCAGTTGTGTTTGATATTAAATTTCAGCTGTATGTCAACTAAGCATATATCTGTATGAAGCAACTTTGTACAATTGTATGAAGCAAAGTCATTAAAAACAGCTTCACAGACTAGGACATTGTTCTGATCTAATGGTGTAATTAAATAAACTAAAATGTACATAATATTACACATGTGCAAAGGCAGCAGATGCAAACAGGTGAATAAAGTGGCTATGTTAGACTTGTTCATAAGCCTAATGGCCATATTTGTAAAGCTGCCGAGTGTTCAGGCATATAAGTGGGATTGATTTTGTTTATTGTAACTATTAGACTGTGACACGGTATTGGCTGAAGCAAAATCTTATATGACTTTCACCAGTATCTGAGGACGGAACATCTTGATTTAAAGATGGTTAATAGCACTGAACACTATAGCAAAAAAAGCTAGATTTTAATTTCATAAACAGATTTACGAGCAAAAATATTTATTAGTAAAAGTCTAAGAGTCAAAACCTTATAGTTTTCCTTAAGCTGAACTATTTTAAGATTCTAGGACTATTTACCAGTTTTTTAAAAATAACAATGAGATATAACTTTAGTTTTATAACTTACATCTTTATTTTATATTAATAACATTTTTAATATGCAAAAACAAAAACAAAAATAAATAAACCAGGTTGCATTGATATAAAAAAACACACTAAATTATAGTTGCTAATTATATAATGCTTATCAGTTCTGGATGAGATTGTCTTCAGTCTTCCCTTTCTCTGTTCAGCTACCCAGTCATAGATTTTAATCAAAACTGGCTTGCCTCAATGGATATAACCTGAAGGAGTTCATGACTTTTCATTATGGTGATATGCAAGAGGAGACTGAATTCGTCTCAATAGCAACCGAGTTCTCTAAAGACCTCTGGTGTGCTCACCTGTATAAATACAATGTGGTCAACAGAGGCCCTGCCTAATGTACCTTCTTCTCTGTGGTGATGTAAAGGTGGCTGTGAGTGAGGTCAAAGAAGAGGTTCTTGTTGACCTTCTCCCCGATGGTGTCACCTGCAGCCTTGCCGTAGCATTCTGCCTCCGCTGTGAGATGTACCTGGACAAATAAGGGGGAAAAAAAGAGCAACACTGTCGAACATGAGCTTTGTAATTAAACTGACACAATCTCCCTCTGGCAAAGGGTTAAAGAAAATGAAAAGCTGGGAAAAGAAACAGATGAAATAACGCCACCTTGAAGACCTCTCCCTTGTTGTTGCCGAAGAAAGCAATAGTGTGCTCATGCTCCACGGCAACAGCCACAGCGGTTAGAAGGCTTGAAGTAGTCCACACTGCATTGGCATTTAAGGCATATCGTGGCTTGCTTGCCAGAGGTGATGGCAAGAAGTCTGCACCACACTTGTAGTTTTCCAACATGTCTTTCTGTAAAAGGTAAACAATTGCACAGAGAAATTAAGGATTTGTTTTCTTCCTTGTAGTTGTTCGAAAAATCCAACACTAATTCACTGTATATAACACACACATGTATAGAGAGAGTTAGCTTTTATAGTATAAAGCCACACTATCATTTTCAATTTGAAATTCACCATTTTAACTTCATAGGACCAACTTCATATTTTATGCCGCAACTCAAAATGTCAATTTAGCTTCGACTGTGCCACTTATTTGAAATGTTCATGCTTTTAGAAAGAAAATCATTATTTAATTATAAAGTACAAAAAAATTGAAAGGCTAAAATTAGGCACTGTAAGTCCGGCATTTCAGGCAGTTAAAAAAAAACAGAAAAACCCAGAACTAGTCCATAGGTGGCTTTGTAACACAAAAAGAGCTAAATGTTCTGCTGTATATCTTGCTAGAAATAGGCACCAGTCCCATATGGTGCCGCAAGAATAAGACGGTATTGACTGTGGATAGATACTCTTACATTAGAAAGCATGTTTACAGGTGCAATTTGTGAAAAAAGGTTGACTAATTTATGTAACGTTCTGAGTACTGTATTTGCCCAGTCAAAGGGCTGGCTCAGGTTCAATGGAGATATGGCAAAGACGCTACAGATCAAAATGATGGCAAGGAGGCTGTTCAATGTCAAGAATGTGGAGCTAAGACTTGCAAAGATACAAGTGGAGTTATACAAAAGAAAATTTTCAGCAATTAAAAGCTGCCTTTGATTGCTCCAATTCAATTATATGTACATCTTACATGTAGTGAACAGTAATGTTTTGAATATGTCATTTATAGAAGACTTACCTCGATTTTTGATGAGCAGAACTCCTCTGTTTTTGAGGAGTACGGGTTCTCCACAGCTGAAAACCCGGAAATCTTTCCGTGGTCACTGTAACAAGCACTGATGATATCCACCAGCCTCTCATTGATAGATTTCAAGGAAAACATGCAAAGAGCTGATTTACTGTCATCCTCATCTGAACTTGCCACCATGAAGAGGACTTTACTCCATGACTCCACTTTTCCATACATACCCGACTCAGTCATAGCGTGTGCAAGTTTTTCTCCTGGAGAAGCCACAAATGCAGCTTGTACTTTGTTGTACTGATTGTTTAGTCCACATTTTAACTGAAGCTCTGTGTAGGAGTAGTAATGGTAGTCGTCTTCGCAGAGACGGGACACGAACGTTAGGTTTTTGTTGTCCGTACCGTCAAGAGTCCGCGAAAATAGAAAATACACATAGCCGGTCTCTTTGAAGGCATGCCTGAAGTCATGCAAGTACTTTTGAACAAACGGCGTCGTCTGCACTGTAGAGGCCTCAATGATGTTCTCAAACACAACCCATTCCTTGTAGTCGTCAAGGATCCGTGTGCTGATGAGTTTAGAAGTGTCCAAGGTTCCGTAGCCCTTCGCCACGACAAACACACTTAAAGTTTGTCCATCTTTAAAGTAGGAGGACATGACACCCACCACATTCACATTGTCCTCTATGCTAGCAACATACGTTTTCTCTCCTTTATTGTCACTGTAATAAATCTGCTGCTCCACATTGGACAGATTGAGGAGGGAGCAGATGCCACGATAACGACTGCCACACACTATAAGTGAACCATTAGATGGATGGATTAGCAGAAGCTTATTGAGATTGGACATGCGCTTTGTGTTCTGGCAGGCTGAAGCTGGAGGTGTGCAGCTACGTGCGTCGTCTTTGGGGCCTGTCACAGCACGGGCTTGAAGATCCAGGGAAGCCCCAAGCTGGTAGATCGAGTTATTTGCTCCCAGGTAAATACGGCCCGTCCGAGGGTCTTGAACCACATTATTAATGCTGGTCTCAGAGATAAAATCTAGGATGGAGGCGTTGCTGCTCTCACCCAGGGCTTGTGATATTGATTGGCATGAGAGAACAAGAAGAAGGGAGACCCAGCTTGCCATCTCTGTTGGGAACAGGAAAAAAGAAAATCCTTTATTATTAATGAAGTTAAATGCATACATCAATGCACTCTAAAGGCCACAAACACCGGTGCTGGGCAACATTTGGGTGGTTAACAGAACTTCAATACATCAGTACACACAAAATAGCTTCTTTAAGTTTCAGGGGCAGTTATTAGTATCGGATTTCCGAAACTCAGGAATAAAATGTTTATAGTCAGTCAAAAGTTACAGCCTGCTGTCGAAGAAAGAAGCACCCTTTAAAGAAATTTAAACCACTTATTTCTAGACAGTCTTAATCAATGCATTCATATTATTGCATAAAAAAGTGGAATAACAGGTCGAGCAACAAAGAAGAACAAAAAATTAACTATGCTGTCTTGCTAGTTTTGACAGAGCATCAATCAACTGTTTATCCAATCTGATTCTACCGTTATACAGGGGGATTGGTATGAAATCCACTGATTTTAAAAATGCCATAATATATTGCTTGAAAGTCTTTATAAAAAACAATTTTTTAAAAAACATATCAAGACTAGGTATAATCTTACATTTGAGGTCAAACTTTTAAAAAGGGCTTTGATCATCTCTTAATTGAAAATCTAAAATATTCCACTGATCAACACTGAACCTGCTAATTCTACAATGTAAAGATACTTTAAACACAGATGAAATTATTCTCCTTGGCTGACATTCCGGTTGCTTTTTTTTTGATGATCAAAAAATAAATATTTATATAAACCGGTAAAACTTAAATGCAATGATATTGGCGGATAAGAAATTAAGTATAACCTTTTACTACACCCCTATGTTACAAACAAAAGTGGTTATTGCATCAGAATGTACATCATGCAAAACTAATACGGTGAACTGTGATTCATATTCTCAAACACATAAGGGTATTTTTAGAGTGCAGCAACTGGGGTAAAACCATTTTAAAAAACTGCCTCCAGGAACGAGCATGTGGTGTAGGTGTTTGTTTATGACTCAGATCTGTGTTCCAGTTCTTTCCAGTTATATATTAAAAAAAAGGGCATTGCTATTTTGTATCTAATTGACTTAATATCAAAAAAGATCGCTGCTCTGTTCAGAGGGGAGTAACAAAGGATTAAGGCCAAGAGCCCAATCTATACAAACACCTTGGCTTTCAGCCAGTTCCATTTCCACTTTGTCCCTTTTAACTCGCAAAAAGCACCAAAAAACAATGTGCTGAGGAAGAACGGCGTTTTACCTCAGGAAGACATGATCACACAACATCATTGCGGATTGCAGACGCCATCACCAGATCACCAGAACACCGGCTGTGTTCACCAGAACACAGCCGGTGCCCGTGGAGCTCTCAATCACTGCTGTTTGCCCAAGCTGTGGTAAATATGGAGCTGCAGGTGGTTTTGCAGCAGCTATTGCCCACACAACAAATGTGCGTCTCTGTTCAAATGCTGCTCCGAGCTTTCACACTCTGTAGTAGTCTCTTTTCTTATTTCACCTTGGCAGTCAAATCCACAGGCACATTCTATCAAGTGAAAGCTCCCTGATGAAACGTGCCAGAACTGTGTTTTATTGCCTTAACCTGCCATTGTTTACTCCACTAAGTGGGGAGACCACTGAGTAGAAACTTGCCTCAAAGGGGGTGCGTTAATTTCAGAAGAAACACTTATTTGCATTTAGGTGCACGCAAATCGATTTGATTTGATGTTTCTTTTGAGTTACTGTCCCAATCTTTTTCTCCCACCGTAGCCAATCTCACCACATTAATGTATCATGTCCTTTATTCCACAGCTTAAGATATTTGTATTATAATTAAAAACGGTGCAATAAAATCCCAATATTTGCCTTTGCGGGACAGAAAAGTGTGTGGTTGGTTTTACAGGCTTAATTAAAGGGAAAGGGGCAGTCGGTGTTCTGTCAAAGAGCTTTCTTGAGGTTACACACACATTGCAGTGAAAGCTGGAAAAAAAAACAGGTGAACAATAATTTCATTTTCAAAGTGACAAAAATTCTATTTCAGAGACATTTCTTGTAGCAATTATGAGCCTGTCTCTGTCTGAAGAGACGTCAAGAAAAACCTTAATTTTCGGGTTCTCAACGAAAGGGCACAGAAACTGCAAAAGCAACAAAACATCCTTGCTGGCAGAAACTGTTGTGCAAATAAGCAAAATGCAGCCACCTGGTACTGACAGGGAGACATGTCATATAGGAAAATGATTACGCACAAAGATCTGAAAAAATAACCTTAATGTGATCACACATTGAGGGAAAACCTCTGTGAGCTGCTCTTAAGAGTAATGAAAGTTTGCTTTGAAAGGCAAGCCTTAGTAAGTGCAGAGTGTTTTTCAGTCATTTTAATGCATTTTAACACAACTCACTTGTCAGCGAGCTAAGATCTAAGCAGTTTTTATAAGAGAAATTAAGGTATCTTGCTATCCCACACAGCCTTTAATGCATGTGTGGTAATTTTATTCCTCGAGGGCTGGTGCGATGCAACTTTTCCATTTGTCACCTGTCCAACACACCTGAATCAAACAATGAAATCACCTCTTCAGTATTCAGTTAGGTTCAGACTGGAATTGCCCATCCCTGCCTAAATATGTTAATAGCTCTTGTTTGAAACTGGAACGCAAAGGCATACCTGTTTCAATTGTTACTGAAATACCAAGGATCTATGTAATGACTTTGAATTCAAATATAACATTTATTTGTAGGTAAAACAAAAAGTTGGTGAAAATATGGCATGTGATCTGGCAGTCTTCAGTCTTTAGTTGGGGCTCGCTGATCAAGTCTTTTTGTGATGAGTGAACACAACACAAGTAAGGTTATTACTTGGTCATGCTAAGAACACTTTCTAGTACCTTGCTGCAAAAGAAAAAAAAAAAAAACAACAAACATAAAAACACTCAAAGCAAACTCTTTTGTCCTTAGCAACGAGGTGTTTTAAAATCAAACTGGAAATGTAAGGACGTAAGGAATGTAAATATGTCTGCATCTCATTGAGGATAAGGAACTGAGAATTGAAGATAATAAGGGGAAAGCAGAATAAAGTACAGCAGGGGATATCCTCTGGAGCTTTCAACCTCTCTTATGAAACAGGTCAGATTAGGAAACGAGTCAGTAGTTTGGACATTTCAGTGTAAAGGTAAGAGTCTACAATGTCGGGGGAATTCATGACGAGACTGCCTGTTTAGTAATGCGGTATTATATCAACTTTTCCTCTAACATAAATCATTAATTACTGATTATAGCTAAAAGCAAAAACATATATACATATACTTTAAATACTGTTTATGTATAATAACTTATATAACACTTATTGTACAAACATCTGATTAAAACTAAAACTACTTCTGGCAGGTCAATTATTTACAAAAATTGTAGATGGAAACATGTAATTAGTCGAAACATAAACACCATTTAGAATCTGACATGTTTCAATTATACATGTGTCAAAGAGAATGTGGCGTACACTTGCCCCAAAAATACACACATGCAATTGAAATTTTTTTTACTATTATTAAAGTGGGTAATCAAGAGGATTTAGATCAACTTATTTTACCTGTGAACATGAGTAAGATGGACAAACTTGTAAAAATTGTATATGACAAAGAGACATAACCACATTACAAGACTTGAGAATGCTCTGACACTGTTTATCAAATAAACACTACTAAACTTAGGTTAAAAAAATAAACACAACAGAAAGAAGTCTATATTCGTCATTATAAAAAAAGAACATTAGGTTGAGGTGTTCCTGTTGCTCAACCTGGCCGCACATCAACAAAAATGTCATATTTCCATATAACCACCTGTGTTTTAATAGGCTTAATTCTGAATATGCGATTTGTAGAAGGTTAGAAAAACTGAGGATAGACTACTGCTTAATAGGGCCAGTACAGGTGAATTAGGGCCCATTTCTCTTCAGACCTGCCCACATCTCCTTTCTCCACATATCTGAAAGCTTTGGTGAGGGAGCACGGCAGGTGGGCATATCATTCGATACGTTGCTATTCAAAATAAATAAAAAGCTGTTAAATTTAGCAGGGCCCGGTGCCACATCAGCCTTCTGCTAATGATGCTTCAAATGGTCTGGAATAAATATAATGAAACACATCAGGTGCTAATGAAGGTGGCACATATGAGAAATGTCACCCTGTGAAGAAAGGAACTACTGTTGAATGCCGCGAGGCTCGCGGGGGAGTCGAAATGACCCTGAATTAGGCATCCGATCCAAATTATCTTTGTGTTGAAGTACATTTAAAGGAATATGTTAAAGAAACAAAATGCTGAATTAGAAAGACAGTTATCCTTGACCGAGTATCTAGTCACAAGGGCGCACGTTTAGGTTCATGGTAAATGCATTCTTTTCTTTAATTTCCATCAAGGTATAGCAAAACTATCACAACGGGGGAAAAAAAAAAATGAAAACGTCAATCTTGTTCAAATCACTGGGAGCGTCATGTGTTACTACAACCAACTGGTTTATACATTTAAATACATGAAGGATCTGGAAATATTTGTAGCATTTGAGTAATCTTTCTGAGTTTAATCTTTTCAGGATGAAGAGCCAGCAACTAAATAGAAAATACGCACAGGAAATCCGGTAATCAGCCACAAATCTTTTTACAAGAGCTTCTATAACACAAACTATGTATGTCAAGTTACAATTAATTAAAACTTTTTCTATTAAATGAAACCTTTATGAAAAAGCTAAGTGTTGAACTCTCCAGTAAAAATAATAATAATAAATAAAAATACATCAGATGATATGGTAGAACTTTTTTCTCTAAAGCAAAACTAATTTTTATAAACGTTTGGTTGTTTGCTGCACAGCAGGCTGGATGTACAATTTAGGTACTACGACATAATCTCCCTAGTCTGGGTGTTAAAAGTTCCAACTTGTCAAATGTTCTCCGATACACTGCACCAGCTGTTCTTCAGTGTGAGCTGTGGTTCACCAGCTGTGGTAATATTTGACACAAAGAGAGCTGTGAAAGTGGGACAACCACCAAGCTTAGTATGTTTGCGTCTCAACCATGGGTTTATTTTTACTTTCGGTTTCAGTGTTACTCCCAGGTAAACCATTATTTGCATAGCTTTTTTAACCGCATCAAGCTTCCTCTTTGGATTTAGTTGTTTGAAACAGACACACACTACTGTTACTAGGCATTTACGGCACATGCAGTTCTTTAAGTTCACACCCGTACACCGATAAGCATAATAGGATGCAACCTGGGGCAGCAGTGGTTGCCCAAGGACACTCAGACACGACTACTTTACCAATGAGCTACAAGTGCCCAAGGCAACAAAAGACACTTGGTTGGTCAAAGAATATAATGATAGCTTGTATTAAAATATGCTCTTTCTTATTGTAGCATAAAAAACAGGGCATCCAATGCATTACAATGCAGAACATGGCTTCTGGCAGACATACTGTGTGCAATAACTAAGGAGGCACAAAGACAGCTGATGGGCTTCTGATAGGAAACTGTTGACTTTTAGATTGACTAACGCTGACTTGTAAACACAAATCTATTGGAAACTCAATAATTTAACATTTTACTCCCCCTTTCTGATCAGTGAATGCAACATACATAAGATAGCATGTCACCAAAAAACAAAAAAAACACATTTTCCATTGTAAACACTTTGTTTTTGAAAAAAAAAAAAGGAAATTAGATAAACAACAAAGGATGCAATAAGTTATTCAGACGCATTTTTGCCATTTGCCATTTTGTTCTTCTGCAGCTTTGCAGAATTTTTTTCCACCTTAAAAAGAAATAGAAAAGAATGCTTTTGCCACAAGAAGTTAATTTGTACCAACAGTGAAGATGTTTCAGGGCAAAATGCTCTGGTGCAGACATTAGCAAATAATAAAGCTGAACAAAACACAGAGGCTTGACATGTTTTACCCTTTTGAGCTGTTAAATGCGGTAAAATGTGAGTTTTGTAAATAATTTCTCTATTTTCGCTGACTGAACCCTAGTTTTACAGTGACTTCTCTCTCTCATTCAAATGGTGTAAAATTGCGTTGGCTTCTGATGTAGGTACTTTCTCAAGACAAACAAGTTAAAATTGTTTTTAACGCTATTATTTACAGTTCTTAAAGGCAAATCCACTATACCTTAAAACGGACATAGAAACAAGCACAGCTTTTACAAAAAAACTTGATTGGCCAACTGAGAAACTAAACCACTAAAAATGGATGACTTAATGTGCTCAATAAATTTTACTTTGAATAATTTATTAAGGGAGGTGACAACCTCAAGTTTATTAGTTTAGATGCAGAGAAAATAAAGCTTACAAGAAAAACACTTAGGAAACTACTAAAACAGACTTGCATGCACCTCAACAAGGAATGCCTCTTTGATGGCTTGCCAAGTACTAGACACACACAAACCTTTTGTTTGCACACAGTTTCTTTTAGTGGCTTGCAACAAGTTAGGACAAGTCAAGTCAAGAGAGGCAGCTCTCAGCTGTGGAAAATAGGTAATTGAAAAATTGTTAGTGTGCTCGCACCCAGCCTCACTTATGCCTTAAAGCACGTGTGCACACAGTCCAAACACCGGCTCCGACTGATGTGCTGAGGAAGCAATCCCCCACTGACCACGCAGAGAAACTCTTTTCTCCTCAAACTTCCATGCTGTGTTTCTTGGACACAGGGGCACTAAAATCCAGGATGAAAGCCTGCGTGCCTGTCGTTCCAATCCTCTTGCTGTGAAGCAAACCTGCCAACATGGCTGGGAGAGAGAGCCAAAGATCACGAAGGAAGGAAGAAGCAGGTTTGGAAGCGGGAGAATCCGTTTTGATTTGATTACCTGTTCACACAGCTTCAAACTGCAGTCCAGGCAAGTTTTAAACCCACACAAGTGCTGCTCTTGCCCATTAAAACGGATACAGAAAGGAAACGGATGGAATGGATAAATAAAAGACACGCCACATTGAAAAGATAATACCATATATCATTCAATGATAGGATCATTCATATTCAGCACTTTCATTAGAAGAGCTGGCTTCAACTAATGTGAGCTTCAATGTTTATTTAGTAGGGATCTTCATTATTAAAGAGCTTTCACTGATGCAAAAAGAGAAATAGCAGAATGCACGTAAATTACTGGCCAGTCCCCAGAGGATACAGTTTTGCGCCGAAAGGGAAGCATGGTAATGTCTCCAGGGCTTTAAATATATTATCTTAATAAAATATTGCCAGCCATTTTATAATGCCGTCATGTCAAATCCATTAATTTCAGGGTATTTTATTACGATTTGATGTAATATCGCAACAATTCTGCGATCTAGAGAGAAAGCCTGTTAAAAGGTGCAAAGCAGCTGGCAGTGGGTAGAAGTTTCACCTTCCAGCAGGGCAAAGTATCTTAAAATACAGCCAGAGATACAAGTAATTATATGTTAGAGCAACCAAATCAAAGTCCAGATTTAACTGAGAACATGTGCATCACACACACAAGTACTGTATATCCTTGCATAGGCTCTTTATGCAGCACAAATAAGCAGATAAGATATTTAACTAAAAATGGGTTAAAAAAAAAAGCGGGCTACATGATATTAAATATAAAATCATGCAATGATTATGCTATAAGTAAATAGTCCTTCTCACGTATACCTCTAACCCGCTTGTCCTTGATAGTGTAATTGATGTCATCAGTGGAGATTAACTGTAGCAAGAAGCTGAACATGTTGCTGGTCTGCAACGATATGAATCATGTAAACTCACAAGAGAGGAAATGAGCAAACAAATTCTGCATATCATACAGTCCTGTTGTAATATAAAGTTATATAACAATGATGAGATGTTTGTGATATACAGTGCAACCAAAAGAAGACAGCACTCAAAGAGTAATTTATTTTATTTTATTCGGTTTTATGTGACAGTTTCAGAGTTATAAATATTTTCCAAATGGAACTTCATTACCATTTTCCTTACACCGTGTAGGTTTATAAGCAGCATAGATGGAGTGCAAGTAGAGGCTGGAGCTGTAACAACAAACCAGAAAAATGGGAGTGTCTCTCTTTCATTTCCCCACCACCACCAAAAAGTTGGGGAGGACGAGGAGCATTGTTAAAGATGAGACACATGAAAAGGGAGACTATGGAGAACACTGTCTTTATCTGCCCGTCTTTTATTTGTCCCTTTTTTTTCCCCTTAATTTTTTGACATGCAGACACTGTTGTCCAATCCTTGCAGCGATGTTTCACAAGTTGCAATGGGGAGGCTGGCGTGACGTTGGCAATCCAATTTCCATATGAACAATTACCCTGCCGTCTGGGTTGGCAGTTCATTTATTTCAATTTGACTGACTGGAAGAAGCTTGCTCTACAAAGCAGGCAGCCAGGCCATTGTATTGAGGGCACCGAGCATAGAGGGGGGGCTTATGAGCCTGGTCCATTTTAGAGGGATCCAGCTGCTCTGGCCTAAATACGCTAACATCTTTAAAGTTGGCCCATGACCCAGAGAGTATGTGGATCAATCCCAGGAACTTTTTTTTTTTAGCCCGCGTGTCCCAAATTAATGTGTATTTACTGTCCTCTTGTGTGTGTCATGTATTTGTCTGCTGTGATGTATGATCGCTAGTCAGGAGGCGTGAGCGTAAAATGTGCACACACTAGCACCATCCGCTTAGGCACAGCACTTTTCCTCATTAGGGCTGATAGACTGTTGGTGTGTCTGTTTACTGCTCAGTCACCATTTTTTAAGGCTTCTGCTATCTCCCCTCTGCCAGCTGGACACTCGAGCAGCGAAAGCACAAAACCACAGGCTCAGACAGACAAACTACTTGAGCCACACACACACTTAAATGTGCTTTGCTGGACGCACACGTGCGCGTGGAATTTCGGTGCCTGAAATTTCTTTTACCCGCATACTTTCCTCAACAGTCTCTTGTAATCTCTCAATCTTTGTTTGTCTTTAAAGGCAAATACACGAACGCAACCTCTGTCTGTCTGGGCAGATTCGGTTAATCTCCCACTGCTAAACCACCTGCCGCCCCATTCCGACTTCATCTCCCCAGCTGGATGCTGCAGCTCTCCAGTGGTGTAGAGTAGCTGTTCGCTGTGTGGACACAGCTGGCGGATGTGGGGAACCTGATTGAACGGCCCTGCCTGGCAGAGGAGAGCTACTTTCAGGAGCCAATGTATCCTCGGCCCGACATAGCAGCCACGTCCACACAGTTGCCATAATACACACAAACAGTTGTCGGAGGCGGCCATGTATGCACAAGCTCATTTCCTCGACTCAATCACTATCTGAATGCTAAATCAACTTCGATGGCATATGAAAACTGTCACTCATGCAAAAAGTTTTTGCTATTTTGAGGTAAGGATTTTTTTTTTGTCAACAAAATGTCAGGCTTTGCATTTTCTTTTTGTTTAATGGATGACAAACATTTTATTAGCATGTGTCTATTAATTCTTGTTCTCTCCACTGATCAAATCATCAACTAATGCCGTCAGCCATTAGCTTGGTTTGGCACAAAACTGATAGCTGCAGGTAATTCTTCACCCCCACCTTCCTCATGTTAGACATAAAAAAAGAAAACAGGTAATAACTCAGTGTCTTGCTAAAGGGCATTTCAGCAGGTTGGAAGCTCTCTTTTGCACAGGAAACAAAAAATTGTTGCTTCAACCGGTTGGAAGGCAGATTCCTTAATCCACACACCACCCTGAGGTGACACCCTGCTCATCACCCTGCTCCTCAACAGTGCACACTTGTGTTGCAACGCTCCTGCAGTGACAATTAAGAAGTCAAGCCGGCAGACTGACTGCTGGGAAGGAATCCATTACACACCTTATTGGTTATAATGATTTCACTTCACGAGCATAAACGGCAATGAGCCATGAAGGTATCTTGTAATGTGGTTTAGTCTCAGTGGCCAGTTTTCGTTTGGTTCCAAGGGAAAATGCTGATCTCATTGTGACAAACAGTTTGCCCCCCCAAGCAGATATTTACGTAAAACCGAATGTGATGCTGAACATTAAGATGCAACTGCTCTGTCTTTTTAGTGGCTCCAACTTGAAGGGATTCGATAATGTGGCTGTTTCCTTTTCTTCCAAGCACAGGATGAGAGAAGCATAATGAATCGTGTGTCAATGCACCGCTGGAGTCACCTTATCTAGTCTAACTAGCATATTTTCAGTATTCTGGCACATGTTTTCAAACAGGAAACAAGCTAATCTATTTTGTCCTCCCCTGAATGTGTTATTGAGTTGACATGGGCCAGCATAAAATTCTAAACATTATGACAACCTTGATTAAAGATGATGTGAGACCTCTAAATGTGAACCAGGGCTGTATCACATTTATTAATCCAACTCTTGCAAAAATCTGTTATTGATACATGCATAAGGTTGCATGCATCATGCATTACACACATATGTACCTGCCTATCAATAGTGTAAATATCATCATATTCAAGAACCTACATAAATAAATATAAGTGCATAAAACATAATTATAAAACATACAAATCAGTAACTATATTGACAATTTCCTCACATTGTCCCAACAATTTTCTTTCTTTAATATTGCCCCAACCAGCTTTAGCACCTAAACCATTAATGTTATGCATCAGGTTTGGCCATTATGGGGTATTGGGAGTCCATTAATCTGACCAACTCAATATGCGGAGCATGAACGGCTGACACTTGAAATATTATAACCTACCAAATGCTGCGCATAAGCAGCCTGTCGCAAATGAAACACTGCACAGGCTGAAATTACAGTTCAATACACAGAGCAGCTGTAATATAAACGCATCTCAATGTAGAGGAGCCTGAAAAATGGCAAACAAACATTCTTTGCGATCATCAAGTTTGTTAATTTTCATATGGTTCTTGTAAACCTGTTCGCAAAAAAGAATAAATAAATAAATATTACACACACACACACACACACACACACACACACACACACACACACACACACACACACACA